>VMKM01003792.1:27500-28863 GCA_008360985.2 Macquaria ambigua | reverse complement strand
GAATAACAGGGTCGACTGCTTCTTGATCCAAGTTGAGAGGTTGCGACCGTGCAAACCGTAAGTGGATGAGTTGTTTTCAAGGAATGTCTCGTCTATCTGATCCCTCACTCACACACACACACACACACACACACACACACACACACACACACACACACACACACACACACACACACACACACACACACACACACACCTGAGCATGTTGAATAAGAGAGTAGAGTGCCATGTGTTTGTGTGTGTGGGCGTTTAAAAGACGCCAGAGAAAGTCAGTCCAGATGGCCGGAGAAGATTAAACACCATCTGCCAGCGAGCGCTACACACACACACACACACACACACACACACACACACACACTCGGGAGGTCGGGCTATGATTTGTGGAATCTGAAAAATTACTTCTCTAATAAGGAAATTCATTACATTTTCACATTTGTGATAAGGGCCTAATGAATAATTTAGTTTTCCTTTGGTAATCTGTCAGGAAAAACAGGCTGAAACTGAGGCTCCAACATGTTAAGTCAGACTTCATTATCCTGCAGCGTGTGTGTGTGTGTGTGTGTGTGTGTGTGTGTGTGTTCACCACTGACTTTATATTACATTAGCCTGCTGGGTGTCCTGCTTTTGCACGTTGGGTTTTAAGTAGAAAAGTTGTTTTTATTGAACTCACCTGGCTGCAAACATGTGACACACCTGCACTGAACTTCAGATACAATCAGCTGATTAATCGATTGATTGTTTGGGCTTTTGGGCTGTTGGTCGGACAAAAAAAAACAATTTGCAGAAGAGTTTGGGCTCTTAATCGTTTACAGACTAAATGATTAATCATGAAAATAATCGTTATTGGTCCTTTTCAAAAAGAACACCCTACTGTAAAAGTAATCCTGTCACAAAGCACGGCAGAGTATATAATGTAAATACTAATAATGTGGTGGCTCACTACCTTTAAAGCAGTGTGACACGACAGTAATAATTCATCCTTGCAAACTGTAATTCATCACAAGAGTCTAATGAGCAAAAACAGCTCATTTGATCTGATTAAGGTGGACCACCCTCAAAAGGTGGATGGGATTTAAGGGGTTAATAGAGTGTATGCATGCTGGCCATAAACACCACACCTCAGTTTTATCTCAGGTTTATGTTCATGCAGCAGCTAAAGGTTAACGAGGAGACGAAAGGCTGCAGATTCAACCCCTGTAACTCAGAGAGACACAGACTGGTCAGATGAATTCACGAACACATGGCGTCCGTCTAATGCAGGATGTGTTTTCTTTTCTTGCTGCTGGACTTTTCTCAGGTCGACCAGAAAACCCGACCAGCGCTTCCTCCAGATGTTCGGTTTGTTCTGCTGCTTCGCCCGCCG
>VMKM01003792.1:0-22500 GCA_008360985.2 Macquaria ambigua | reverse complement strand
ACACAAATCAGTGAAGTAAAAACAGACTAAATAAAAAAAAATTATCACATGAGGATAGAAAGTCTCTATTGTAAAAAGGGTTTACAATCGTACTCTATGTTCTAAACTTCACCAGTAATAACAGTAACAACAAGGCACCAGTGTACACCATATTGCTTAGGAAAAAAAATAGTAGAAAATTGGTACGATCTACCCATCCACTGTTCTAAAATATCTTAGATTGTACAAGTTTTTCTTCTGAACATACATGTATTAAAATGAGTTAATTAAATCGTCTTTAGCTGCCTCCATCTTACTTTTCAGTCAGTAGCTCTTCCCTTCCACATGCTGCAAAACTATTGACATGATCAAAATAAAGTTTGTGTACAGTTTAAACTGGGACACAGGAAGTGGCTGAAGGAGACGTGGGTGGGTTTATCTAAAGAGTAAATAACAACATCTGATCCAAAAATATCTCCACACACAAATAAATGATGGTATCGAGCAGAGTGGAGGATCTGAGGGAGGATTTTTTTTTTGCTTTAAGATGACTCATGAATTTAATAGTGAGCAGCTTCACTTTCATACCAGCAATTATCCTGCAGGAGTAGGCGTCAGTTTTCTCAAACAGTGGATATAATCTGATATATCATCTGAGAGCAAAAGTGAGCTTTGTGTGAACTGAAACACACACACACACACACACACACACACACACACACGAGGTCGCACATGTGTGAATGTACAAATGACCGGAGGGGCTGTGTGCTCGTCAATAGCAGCAGGTCAAACTCATGAGTGCATGCCTGTAGCTCACACACACACACACACACAAGGTCGCACATGTGTGAATGTACAAATGACCGGAGGGGCTGTGTGCTCGTCAATAGCAGCAGGTCAAACTCATGAGTGCATGCCTGTAGCTCACACACACACACACACACACACAGAAACAGCTGTCATCACTGAGTTCAGGGTGTTACACTGTCGTCAGTACAAACATCGCTCGCTGTGTTTACAACTGAAGCCCACTAAATGTCAGGCAAGACTAACAGAAACCTCCAAACACAGTCTGGAGCCTCCTCTGCGTCTGATGTGGACATAAAAACAAGAACGGGAGGCAGACTTACGGTGCAGGCAGGCATGGAGTCGTCCTCGCCCACTGAGTCCTCGGGATCGTGATGTGCATCCTGTAATAACACACACAGAGAGAGACGTCACGCATTAGCACACACACCTGATACACAGCGGTGACATGGTAATCAGCCCCTGCTCCCCGTGTGAGCCTGACAGGCTGCAGGTTGAAACATGTTCACCTGAACAGCAGAAAACACCTCCACATCGCTGCACATACTTCCTGTACAGGCTCGTTTCAGACGGCTCATTCTTCAGTGAAGAATTAGTGACTTTTATCTTTGCTGTAAAATACATTTTATAGATTACAAGCATTTTGAAACCTTGAAACCTTGATTTTGAGATTTCTGATGTGTCTTCGAAGCAACATCACAGAAACAGAAACACAAACAGGCCTCGCTTGCAACGACATAATGATAACTTTAAAAAGTAATAATAAAAAAATAAGATGACTAACGATTACCTACAGAAATCTGTGAAACGAGAAAACGCAGTTTGGATGCATGTGGAATAACATCTGTAAGGTAACAGTACTACAATATTACATTTCAGGTAATACGCTTATTGGCTTTCTTACAAAGAGTTGAATAAGACGATCAATACCACTCTTAATGCTTAATATGAAGAAGAAAAATTGATCATTTTTAAATTAAATGTAACGTGTTAATCAGTGAGCTTTAGAGCTGCTGGAAGGCAGATGTTGTTAGAGCCAGGCTAGCCGTTTCCCCCCGTTTCCAGTCTTTATGCTAAGCTAAGCTAACCATCTCCTGGCTCCTGGAACTATTCTTTTAAACTCATTTAAAAAGGTGTTTTAGTACATAAAAAGATATTCCCAGAGGAATATAGACGGGGTGACGAATTAAAGGAAACACTATAATAAATACGTGAGTAGAGAAACATAATGAATGCAGATGCTTCTTACTGTGTGACAGAAATTAACAGCCTCTCATGCTGTGTGACACGTGTGAAGATGCTGAGCAGTCAGCACAGTTTGGAGTGACGTCTGCTGTCTAAGATTTTAAAGAAATACACTATCAGGCATCAGCAGCTTGTATCAGTCGAACCTTAAAAACAGATGGTGTACTTTGCAATCCAGATCTCATTTAACGGTGTCTAGCAACGGTATGTCTACAGTATACAACAGGGCTGTAAAGACTTGTTCTTCAGTCACATCAAGGACTTCTGCTGCCTACGTTCATTTTCATTTTGTGCCACCAAGCACTCAGAGGTGACGGGCGCCGCTCAATGAGTGTAGGCGTCTTTTATTTTGAAACACTCTCATCATCTCCCTCCCGCTCCCTGTGACGGAGGAATTAAAACCAGAGTTCAAGTTAAAAAATAAATTAAAAAGTCCCCAGGCGGTCACAGCGTGAGATTTATCAGCAGGGCCACCAAAACTCCGACCGCTTCTACCTCGTCTTCTCAGCCGACAGGAAAAACAAAAACAACAGATATGAATTAGCATTACGTAAGGCAGATTAGCGGCCTGTCTGCTTCCCTGCTGGAACAACAGCTGTGATTCAGACACTGATAGCACTGATACTACCGCCTGACAAAAACAATAACAACAATAAAAAGCGATTACGGTGATTATTTACTTTGCCGGTTAAGTGCAGGATAAGCCTGAAATCTGCACAGCAGGGTGAACGAGGGAGGAGAGGGGTGGCAGACAGGAAGAGTGATGGATTTCTGATGAGAGAGAAGAAGAAGAAAGATGCAGAGACGGAAGGTGACGGAGAGGACAGGGCTGTAGGTGGCGAGGAAGGACTGCAGAGTCTAATCCGTGAATTGGGACCCCCCTCAAGACATTTGAGGCAACTGAACCACCCCAACACCCACCGTCTACCCCCTCATTCCCATAATGTGGAGGCTTTGGGGGACGTTAATAGGAAGTTTAAAGTTGCCAGGGAGTCTGTTAGCTGGCTGAAGGCAACAACTTTGGCCTATATTTGTTTGTATTTTGGCAAATTGGCTCCATTAAAAATATGCCGAATTAGCCATTAGCAGCTCCTGTTTGCAGTGTACACATGGATGTACAGACAACTATCACTGACTTACTTTGATACTGAAGAAAACTTAAAAACGTGATGATTCCAAGGCAAGTTCTGCAGTTATAAGGAGAGTTTTTTTATTCTGTGATTTCGAAGCAGATTCTTGGAGGTTTATTTGCAACGTCGGTGATAGCGATTATCCTCAGAAAGTTTAACTCTGAATCTAAAAATGTGTGTGTCATGTCTGCATGCACCTGTCTCTTTCACCTCGAGCAGTGTCTTTGCCTCTCGTCTCTCCCTCTGTGCCTCCCCTTCAACTCTCCCACAGTACCTCGCAGCTTGAAAACCCCTGCTTTGAAGTATCGACTGGATTGTGTCTGTAGTGTCAAAAACTGTCCAGTACTGAACGATGAAATCAAATGCCTTGTCAGACTCTTAGTCCCCATTTACACCTGGTAATAAGCATGCGATCTGTATTTGGATAATGACATCTGACCACACACCTTTACATCTACAGCGGATATTAATAAGCATTATCGTTATCTTGAGTGCCGGCATTGTAATCGGATATCAGTGTGCAAAAAATATGCAGAACTCGAGAACAAACACGGTGCATTCAAGGTCAAGAGAAGTGATGCTGCTGTTTTTGGCTCTACTTATTTTTCTTTTGCTCATCTGTGGCTTTTTGTTGAGGTTTTTTTTCCAAGTCTATATTAAAACAAAACGCTTGGTTAGTCAAATCAAGTCATTTTACTAGGAAACTTCCTCTTTGTGTTCCTTTCCCTCCACCACAGCTCAGCAAGGAAACACTGTCCAGGAAATATTGCACTAAGAAGACAGTGACATTGAAAAATAGCCAATTTGATTTGACTAAGACTGTTGAAGCCTCATGTTATCTTTAGCTGAACTTTTGAAGAGGACTGTGGATTTTGACGTGAACTTATCCTTTAAGAATGAGGCCCAACTGTCCAGGTTGCATTTACACCTGGCTGAAATCCAATCACAATATGAATTAAACCACTTTCAGATGTAATCAGGCCGATTGAATAGCATTCTGACTGCAATGTGTTCTGTATGAATTTACACCTACATACATAAACATGTGTTTCCCCTGGTTTGAGTCTTGTTTACTTAGTTCTTAAATGTCTGCTTGTGTTTTAGATAAACTAAAAACTAATGCGTATGAGCCGAAATATGTAACAGGTAAAATATTTTAAAAACTACCAATACTGTTACAGAAACATGGGTATTGAACCTATGTCTCAAGCCACTTTTCAAGCTAATTTTTCTGATGGTGCGTGAAATAAATTGTGGTCTTGTTTACTTATTCTTTAATCAGACAGTTTCAGAATTAAATCAAACTTTTACCAATTTTAGGCAACAGCTGCCTGGCTGAAGGCAACAACTTGAGCCTAGATTTGTTTATATTTTTGCAAATTGGCTCCATTAAAAACATGCCGAATTAGCCATTAGCAGCTCCTGTTTACAGTGTACACATGGATGTACAGACAACTATCACTGGATTACTTTGATACTGAAGAAAACCTAAAAACATGATGATTCCAAGGCAAGTTCTGCAGTTATAAGGAGTGTTTTTTTATTCTGTGATTTCTAAGCAGACTTATGGACGTTTATTTGCGACATCGGTGATAGCGATTATCCTCGGAAAGTTTAACTCACACTGCATCTCAAAATGTGTGTGTCATGTCCGTGTGTTCAGATTTTGTTGCAGAAACTTTTTCAAACAATACCTAGCTCGACGCTCTACCTACATCTCCAGCCACTTGTCAAGCACATTTTAAGCTTAAACTTTTCTGATGGTGCGTGAAATAAATTGTGGTCTTATGCTTTGATCAGACAGTTCCTGAATTACATCAACATTTTACCAATTTTAGACTGTCGGGTATTGCACAAATTAAAAACAACTACACACAATAATAAGAAGAAGTGCTACTTCCAGAGAAAAAGGAACTATTATAACATGTTTGATATTGTCCAGATCCAAGGATGAGTCATGCTCTGTGGTACGCATGAGAGATTTCTGCCAGCACCCAAATACAGTGGAAGTGATGGAGTTTCGTTTGTGGTTCTGAATAACTGAACTGTTAAGAAACAACATGCTGCTTAGTCGAGATGATCCACAGAGCGGACTGTCAGCAGGTTTAGTTAGGTGCTATTTATTACTGAACAGGACTGGGTAAAAAAAACACTTAATTTCCATTTAAAAGATATTGATTCTTAAAATCACAAAATCAGTCTTTGTTTCTGTCCCTTTTCTCGGTTCATGCTGGTTACTTGTTATGAATGGTTCAGTTAGGGGTGCAGAATGTGTGAAATGTCTGAATAGTGGAAATCAAGACAGTGAATGTGCATAATAAGGTTATTTTCAGTCAAAAAATAATGTATAAAGTAAGTAATGTGCTGCCTTTTTGTTTCTTTATTGTGTCACAGTTTCTTTCCTCTGCACACTGAGTGCTGTATGACCATAACATTACCTTAAACCTTGTATATAATAGATGCTTATTTATGGAATATGAAGAAATGCAAGTTCCCTATTTGACATTGATGTAATATTGATATTTATCTGATGCCACTTCAGTCTTCAAGAGTCAAATCAAATCAAACTCAGTAAAAAACTCTTGATTATCCAGAGCGACCAGAAAACTGCTTCTGGAAAGAGACTCTGTTTTCATTTTTCTGAACTAGAGCAGCAACTCACATGTTCATCATCAATTAATTTGCCGGATTCTTTGTTGACTAATCGATTAATCATTTGATCTATAAAATGTCCAAAAATCACAACGTGACGTCTTCAAACCTGCTTGTTCCGTCCAAACAACCGCAGATAATCAGAAAGAAAGAAAGAAATAAGAAATGCAGGAAGTGGCAAATCTGTTGCTTGGAAAATTACTCACAATTAATTGATTATCTAAATGATATATAAAATGTTCTGTCAATCAAATAATTGATTGATCAGTTATTGAAAGAATTGCTTCAGCTCATTATTAGGGTTAAAGCTGAGCCAAGCCAATGTTTGTTTTTTTGTAATTTGGGTGAACTGGCCCTTTAATCCAATATTAGAAATGATTAATCTGTTAGTCGATCAACAGAAAATTGATCAGCAATTATTTTTACACAGTTTCAGGTACTTTTGAGAAATGTGATGATTCTCTTCGTTGTGTATGATATTAAACTGAATATCTTCATATTTTGGGCTCTGGGATATTATAATGAGCATTTTTCTATTAATCTTATACACAAAACAATTCACCGATAATGACGATAATCAGTAGTTGCAACCCTAAAGGATGTTCTATAAAATATTTGCCATTTCCATTCAGCTTTTCTGATGCACTTTTTCTTTCTTATAGTAAGAAAAACATTTGCAGGAATGCAGATTCATCGCTGCAGCCATCTTGATCTGCACTCTCATCTTTGTTTCTCCCTTCCAGCAGACGAGTGCAGCCTCTCTTTGTGTGTGTGTGTGTGTGTGTGTGTGTGTGTGTTGAATGATCTTGTCTTTAGGGCATCTCGTATTCATTCCACAACTTCGCCACTCACTCCTTTGTGTGTGTTTTTGTCTTGTGTTGGCCTAGAAAATAAAAGCTGGAGCGACAGGTTACGCTCAGCCGCACGCCGAGGTGTAACGCAAAGGGGTCAAAGGTCAGCTTCACCGAGCAGAACTTCAGCACGTTCCCGTCTGGTTGATACAGCGAGGTGAGAGGAGGCCGAGTGGTGGAAAGCTGCGAGCAGGTACGAGCTTGTCAGGAGGCGGGACAGACAGAGGAGAAGCTGGCTGTGACTCATTTTAACATGTTTTGAGCCTATCGTGAATCAGGTTTGATTATTCACAATCTGCCTACAGAGGAGTGACACACACACACACACACAGTCATTTCTCCATGCAGCCCTTGTGACACCTCATACAGGAAGTGGACACACACACACACACACACACACACACACACACACACACACACAGACGTAAGCTCTTCCTGAATCATGCGGTCGCAGCAGCACCGCCTCCCTGCTCTTTATCAAGATTCAAAAACTTGTAGGAAGGAAGAACTGGAAAGAAAAAACACCACCTCACTCAGGAGCTTTTTTCTGTTTCAGTCTTGTGTCTCTGTTCTGAAGACACAATCCCACACTTTTTGTACCAAAAGATACACAAATTAAAACCGCCACTCTACAAAAGGCTTTCACACACTTGCCTGCTTTATTCTGCACCACAAATCCCTGCAGCAACCTCCCCAAAGTGACCTGTAGTGACTTTGTAACCTGACTGCATCATTTTATTCTTTTACGCACCATTTGTGCTCCGAGAAAACATCTGTGTTACCCAATAACGGCCTTATCGTCTCATTATTGTAGTGCTGAAACAATATTTTGTTAATTGATTAATAATTTTAGCAAATTTTCAAGCAAAAATATCAAACGTTCTCTGGTTGCAGCTCCTAAACAACAACGATTTGCTCCTTTTTGTGTCTTTGAATTTTTTGAAGACGTCACCTTAAGCTTTACGAAACTGTTTTCACTATTTTCTGACATATATAAAGTTAGAACTTCACAGCACTGTAACAAGGCTAAAACATACCTACAGAGATCTGTAGCACATATTTGGTAGATTTTAGTTACAATGTGGTACTTTATGGTACTTGTATAGTCGTATTATAGTATGTATGTGTACTGTGTGTTTGTTTATGGTGTTTTTACTCTCTTTTAGTGTCACTCTAACGTGCCTATTGCATTCGTTGTACCCAATAATGACCTTATTATTGCACTTTATGGCATTTTCAACCTCTATATTTGGAGATGTGTAGCACATTTATAGTGGTTTATACTGATCTTATACTTTACTGTTATATCTGTGTGTCCTGTAACAGCACATTAATATTTAAAGGGTACAATAAAAGGGTATTAAGGGTATCTAATCATTTTATGCCTCTTTGTTTTCTTTATTACAGAGCATTTGTTGCACAGAATTTGATTTTAATGTCACACTTTTGTACTTTATGACATTTTTAAACTCATAACTCAGCCCTGCAACAAGGTTATGACATTGATAAAGAGATTTTTAGCACATATTTGTTAGCTTACACTGACACCCTGGTGGTTTACAGCATGTCTGGGTGCTCAGAGTGATCTTATGGTACTTTATGGTGTATTTTAATCACATTTGGTGTCCATATAGGAGCTTTAAGAGTAGCTGCATCTGTCAGTAATGATCTAATAGTGACTTTACGGTGTTTTTTTAGCATCACACAGTGTGGTGTGTGTTTCTGTTACACCAGCTGAAAGTCACTCAACTGTCAGTTTGACAAGAGGACAGACCACAGTGTGTGTGTGTGTGTGTGTGTGTGTGTGTGTGTCTCACCTCTCCAGCCGTCCCCCCCAGCGGCATCTTCTGCCAGGGATCTGCCAACTGAGCCAGAGGCATCTTGTTCTTCTTCTCCCTCTACTTTTATTTCTTCTTCTCTTTTTTTTAATTCCTCTTTTCTGCTCCGGTTGTGTCGTCCCTCCCTCGGTCGACACTTTCAGTCCACCTGGCTTCTCCCTTACCTCCTTCTTTCTTTTTCTTTTAGCTAGTTCCGCTTCTGCTTCCTCCACCTCTTCGTGTCGGTTGGTTGGAAACCGAACCGCCGCGGAGCCCCAACCGACCGAGCAGAGCCGAGCGAACACCTTCTAATTCCGGATCTGCTGTGGCGCTGAGACCGCCCCTTCCTCCGGAGAGACAAACATGAGAAGAAGCAGCGAGGAGGAGGAGGAGGAGGAGGACGCCCTTTTTCGGAAACTGATTAACTCAACACACACAGAGTTATCTCTCAATCTGCTTCTGCTTCTCTCTCTCTCTCTCTCTCTCTCTCTCTCTCACTTCCGTTGTTTCCCAATATGGCGGCCGGTGTCGGCTTACCTGTCCGTCAGACCGCTGCGTCACGCCTGCGTCACGTCAGGAGGTAGTACACAATAAATATCCAACAAATCTATGTTTCTATCTTTAACGCGTTTTTTTATTATTGTTTACATTCATTTACTTGTCGGACTCGAATGAAATATTATTTATTGTGTAAAATTAATTATAATATTAAATGTAAGTGTTGATACATGATCAATAAAACACTGAATTCATTGTAAACGTATTGACTCTATATGGTAGGCTACATTTCATATACATAAATGCAAAAATAACAAAGGTTACCCCCAATTTCACCAGATGTTTGTGTGAATTTAAAGAATATATTAAGACTCTCAAACTTATAAACAGAATAATAGTCTTTTTTTAATCATAATTTTATATTAGTGACGTTTATTTATCCCAATTCTGTCTTTTTAATTTGTTTTTTAATTCATATTCTTCTTTCTTTGTATACCATTATGACGAGCACATGTCTGCACTGTTTGTATGTTTTAATGTTTTCTCAATAGAGAATGAATAAAAAAGTAATAAGAAAAGTAAAGTAAACTCTACTCTGGCTTTGTCTTTATTCTGAATATTTATACGGATATAGATTTAACGAGTAATTCATAATCCTGACAAAAAATAAGCAAACATAAACATATTTAATTAATTTATGCAAATAAATATATAGATAATAAATATACAGATTCAAAACCTCTGTTTCTGTTACTAGTTAATGAAACCAAACACCACGTGGTGGTAACTAAGTACATTTACTCAAGTACTGCACTTTAGTACAAATTTCAGGTACTTGCACTTCACTTTAAAGGATGTGAATACTTCCTCCACCACTGCCAAACACTACGCTGCCTCGGTCTTGTCTTCAAACAACGTTTTAAGTGTGTGTGTGTGTGTGTGTTAGAGAGTGAAGTTAAGGCTGAAAAATATCTGCAATTATTTTGATAATTGATTAATCATCGAGTCATTTTGCACGTTTCCTAGTTCCAGCTCATCAGCTGTGACAGTTTGCTCCTTTTCTTTGTCTTTTTATTACAGTGAATTTAATATTTTGGGGTTTTGGATTGTTGGTCAGAAAAAAAACAGACATTTATTCACTTTGGTTTATTTCATCCTAGTTTTCAGATTTTTTAATACACCAAACATTAATCAATTATAATAATAATGGTTCGTTTCAGCCCTAATTCCAGTCTTCCTTTTGATTATTAAACTATTAAAGTAGTACAGTCGTGTTCTTATCGACTTCAGATTGTTCCAGAAATAGATCCTTTTTATTGATTTTATTTGGAGCCTAAATTATTAGTTGATTGACTGAAAATGAATCGTTTCATAATTGATTAGTCGTTAACAACCTCCCCGTGAAAGATCACTGCTGGAAAGTAACTAAGTACATTTACTTAATTACTACCTAAGTACAAATTTGAGTATTTCCATTTTATGCCACTTTCTACTTCTACTCTAGTTACATAAAAAACACAGTATCCAGTAGTAGTAATACACAAAGTATCTAAACTCCTCATTGACGAACTAAAACTACTTGATAAAAACAGAATAATATTCTATAATAAAATAAAACTTTGAGAAGGAGCCAGTCTGCATAACGAGTACTTTTACTTTTGATACTTTAAGTACATTTTGCTGATAATACTTGTGTACTTTTATTTAACATTTTGAATCCAGGACTTTAACCTGCAACATAGTATTATTTATTATTTAGTATATTGTACTTTTACTGCCTTTTTCACCTCCACGTGATGAACCGTTCAGCTGTAATGTTTGGTTGCCATGACTGCTGATAAATAAATAGAAGTTGATTTTACAGCCTGGTAGTGACATCTAGTGGAAAAATACTAATACCACAATACAAATACTCTGTTGCAAGGAAAAGTCCTGCGTTTCAAGTGTTACTCAAGTAGCAGGATTTGACTGTTGGAGCTGGTTGAGGTGGAGCTCATTGATTATTTTCATTACGGATTCATCTGCTGATTTTCTCCGTTCATCGATTGATTGTTTGGTAAAATAGTGAGAAACGTCACGTGACCCAGAGCCCAAAGTGACTCCTTCAGTTTTTTGTTTTGTCCAAACGACAGTCCAAACCTCTACATTAACAACATTACAATTATTAAAAGCTTCCAATTAATTTTGTGCCAATCGATTTATTGTTTCAGCTGTACTTCGAATGTTTTGTGTGCAAAAATCTGAATCTGTAAAGTAACTAAAGCTGCCAGATAAATGTAGTGAAGCTAAAAGTACAATACTTCCCTCTGAGATGTAGCAGAGCAGAAGTAGAAAGCGGCACGAAAAGTAAAGTACAAGTACCTCAAATTTGTACTCAAGTACAGTACTTGAGTAAATGTACTTAGTTCCACTTCTAGTGGTGGAGGAAGATATATTATGTGTATATGTAATATTATCACAAACATACGTATACATGTTTTCTAGATTTTATGAATTGTACCTTTTTATTTTTTTAATCTCATTACCTGACACTTTGACAATATTGCATTATGTTACATTCATGCCAATAAAGCATATTGAATTGAAAGAAACAGCTGGTTCCTTGTTCCAAATGTCACCTTTAACATGAATTTAAGTTTTTACATTAAATACTTTTGTAGTATTGTTATTTATATTGATCCACGGTACTAAGGTACCGTTTAAAGTAGCTGGTGTCTGTGTGAACTGTTGATTTAATCTTTAAAAACATGATATCCAAAATGGTAAGTTCACATATTTGTTCTGAATCGACAAACTTCATAAAGACATTTTACAGACGTGTGCAGCGACTCTGCTACTGATGAGAAAGAAACAAACAGTATTTATCTTCCTCCTTTCTTCTTCTATGCATTTATTTTACAGCCAAAGTCTTTCAGCTCAACACACACAGTCAAGTGAAGCTTCATATCTGTACAAGCTCAGGTCCAGGAACCGTAAACTTTCCGTAAAGAACGGAGGAGAGGTGTGTGAAACAAGGAACAGGAGATCCAGTCAGTGCCGAGCTGCTTTATTATCCCGTCACATGTGCAGACAGTAGCTCCTTTACATCTAGCAGTCACATAATTCCCCAAAACACAGACTAAAATGTGTCCAGAAAAACTGTAAAAAAATAAAATAATTAACTGTAGTGCATCTATCTACCAGGAGAGAAAGAGAATTGTTCCCTTCAAACTTCACTTTCTTCCAACTTTTTTTCCGATTCTTTAATTTAATTTTCCGTCTCCTGGCTCAGTCAGGTAGGTAGAGATTATCTGGACAGTTTGAGTGCTGCAGTGTTGCTGGATGGAAAAGTGAAGGCTGGTGAACGTTGCGATGTGCAGGTCAGAAGTCACTGTGGATTAAAACCTTTGCTGCATGCGAAATATTTAAGTTGAGGGCTTTAATTCACTATAAATAAAAATATTTTCTGACAGCGCTGATCAACAGGCATCTTAATATTCAGAAATCCGTATAAGGTAACTCAAATACACATACAGATATTTACCTTCAAACTCTGCTCATCAATCTCTGTAGTGCATTTCCAAAACGTATTGAATCCTTTCCTGCCGTCTCTTTAAAAACTGTTAAAACTAAACAAAGAGGTCTGAAAAGTCTCAAAGTAACTGATTGCTTTAAAGAAAGGCCCGACATCACAATATTCACGATTGCTTTTTAAAAGTTGCCTCTGGTTTCTTGGAGGGAAAAGTGTTTCTGAAATCAGAATCCCAAGTTGTCTGAACATTTAAAGAGCTGGAAAAGCTGCTAAAAAGTGGATATTTATAACAGACGTGCCATAATGGAGAAAAATAAAAAGGGAAACAGGAAACCTTTGAAAGTTTTGTGCGTATATTGCGCAGCCCTGCAATATTTAAAAACCTGTAAAGCCACGTGTAAAGTACACACAGCAACAACTCTCATTTTCAAACATCTCGGGCAACAGCGGCTCGATGATAGCACAACATAAATCTTAAATATTTCTATATAAAACTATAAATAAATAACACTGACAGGTTTCAGTCCTGTTAAGGTGCGGAATGATCCAAAACCGAGGAGGGAGGTGCTGAATGTTAAGTCAGGGTGCAGCTGAAGGGGCCTCGTTTAGTTCTGGGTAGACTTGAAGGTTAGGAGGTGGATGTGCGTATATGTGTAGTGGATGTGTGTGAGGTGTGAGTCTAGCTGACAGACTTGAGTTTGGCCCAGGGGTGCGTCCCGCGGACCTCCAGCGGTGCGTCGTTGCTGAAGATGTGGTTGCACAACTCCTCCAGCGGCGGCTCTGGATCTGATGTGGCAAACTGAGCCGCCTCCTCCACCTCCTTCCGGATCGCAACGTCGATCTCCTGACAGGACAGAGAGGAGGAGGGTTCATTCCTACAGCTCTGCAACACGGGGGGTTACTGTGTGCCCAAAATAAAGGCTGTAAGGATAGAGGGTGTTGTAGTCGTACAGCGTTTTAAGAGTAAAATTCAAGCACTTTCAAGGTACATTTCCAGACACTCGAAGCCTTTAATTGTTCCTATAAACTCCAGGAGACAAACAATATGACGGGATCATTTCATTTCAAACATTAAAAGATTTCTGGTTTAAATGAGTGACTCTCGATGATGAAACACCAGATTATGTTTGAAATTCAAGCATTTTTCAAGGAGTATATTCAAAATTCAAGCATATTCCCAACATTGAAAACATTTTCCAAACTTTCAAGACAAACCCTGTGTAGTTGTTCATACTGAAAAGCTCTCAGATTAATCTGTTATTCTAGGCTGTAAATACTAAACTATTTAACTAAAGATAAAAAACAAGGACACACAGTGGACGAACGACAAAATATAATGTTGAAAGACAAAAAGACTAATGAGTTTGAGACATGTTTTAGGAGTTTTCTTATGGAAACACTCTCCGTTTATCAGACGGACTATTTATATTTCAAGGTAAACTCATTAATAGTTTGGGATTTTTCAACTCAACTAACAAATCAGTAAATATTTCACCAAGAGACGGTTTCTGTTTTAAGAGAATCTACAAAATGATCCCAAATGACTGAGTTAGTCTGATAACCCTTCAGGTAATTCTCAGGTGAACTGTAACTCCTTCCTCACTCCTCTTCATACGAGCATCACCTAAAACTCACTCGTCTTTAAAGTCAGTGGATCAACACCGATTTGATCACAAGGCAACTTTCTTAACACCTATATGCCAAAAAAAAGAACCAATATGAGGTCAGATATGATTGTGTATAAGTGTGTAGGTGCCTCTGTGGTTCAGGAAGAATTCCTCCTCCACCTTCACTGAAGAACACGACTGTTTCTCACCAGCCTCCACTCAGATTTTAAGAAATTCTGACAGGGCTTTTAGACCAGAAAGTGTAGACTGAGACTCAGTTTATACTGTTGGTAAAGAGACTCAGTGCTGACCTGCAAATCGTACTGTAAGTTCATGCTTTCAGGTTTTAACACGATTCAAGACTGACTTTTTTCAACAAAATGAAAAATTGTTCTTTGCAGTCAAATGTAGCACCAGCAAACTTCCCACTTCCTGTCTGCCAGAACAGCAATGAACGCACGTCAGAGGGGTTTTAAGTATTTCAGGGTCAAAGTTGAGTTTAACCAAAAATGGCGGATAATCAAGGCTCAGCTGGCTAACAGAGCTTAGCCTCGTTAACAGCTGTGCTCAGGATGATGCAGCTCTTGTGTTTTAAAAACACTGTTATATGGGGGGTGTGTGGTGTGTGTGTGTGTGTGTGTGTGTGTGTGTGTGTGTTCACCTTGAACTCCTCTACAGACGCCATGTTGTTGCCGAGCATGCGCTCTTTCAGCATGGTGATGGGGTCGCTCTTACTGCGCACTTCCTGAATCTCCTCACGAGTGCGGTAGCTACAGGAAGTTGCATCACAAACGCATAATGTCACTGATGATACCTGATCTGAGATAATGACCTGACAGCAGTTTGAAAAAAAGACAGTGATTCACACACAAAAAAACGATGCTACATCTGTTTTTAAATTACGCTTTATCTACGCATTTAAATTTACAGTTTATTTCTTTGAGTTTTTAGATGTGACAGTCAGATTCATCTCATAAAATCAAGCATCACATGTGGTGGCTTTGTGAGATAATACTTTTCTGTACTTGGTCACTCTGGGACAAATAGGTAATCAATTAATAACAGGAGGGGAGGTGAATAATTCTCTCATCTCTACATTTGAACCAGATCCAGAGAAGAAATACAACAGGATCAAAGTCATTCACGAGGTCACAGTGTTAAAAAGGT
Source organism: Macquaria ambigua (assembly GCA_008360985.2). Classification (NCBI taxonomy): domain Eukaryota; kingdom Metazoa; phylum Chordata; class Actinopteri; order Centrarchiformes; family Percichthyidae; genus Macquaria; species Macquaria ambigua. The sequence goes on along the minus strand of VMKM01003792.1, from coordinate 7,236 downwards.
AACTCACCTGACACCGGGGTCACTCATGCTGTGTCCATGGTAACGGTAGGTCTGCAGCTCCATTATAATGGGACCCTGAAACACGCAAATCATCATCGAGACTGCTCAAAATCCCTCACAGCTGTCTGCCATCTTTATACACTGAATAAAATCTGCTTATTCTCTCAGAACTGGATCCACATTTCAAGCTTTTGCCTCACACTCGTACTGACAACATTTAAAGAAATCAGTAGTAAGTACTCCAAGAGTCTGAGTTTGTGGAAAAGAAGTTACTGAAACTAAAGTCTGCGGGGAGATTCAGGATGTGTCCTTTAGCTTCAAGATAAAACAAACTAATAAATTCAAGTGATTAGAGACGGCTAACGTGAGACACAAGCTGTGAAGAGGATTCCTGAAAGTTTTGTCCTAACTAGAGAGAAAACTTCACCAAACTCTCATTTCATCTGTGGAAGTTGTTTCTCCTCACACAGCTCCGCTCACCTTTCCAGATCTGCAGTGGTCTGCAGCAAACTTTGTGGCCTCTCTGACGCACAGGACGTCCATCCCGTCCACCTACGAGATAAAGACAAGTCGCATGACAAACAAGTAGGGACATTAACAAAAAGAAAGAAAAAAAAAAAATCACAATAAATGAAGATCCTCTCAGTTCAGAACCGGCTGCTGGGACTGCAGTTTAAAGAAAATCTGATTCCCTTAAGAACATCCGAGTGCAGATGTTGACATAGCTTGAAAGAAAAAAAAAAAAAACTATTAGAGTAATAATTGAGACTAATAACCGGTCGTCACGCTGTGCAGCCTCTTCAGTTGTTTGTGTGCAGTATCATACATGAGCATCAGACAGCTGTGTGCATGCTCACACCTGCAACTGCCAGGACGGACTGTCAGCCTCCTCCTGTTATAGTCTAGGTCCATACAGGCCGGCTGCAGAGTACGGCCAACAGACACACTGCAGCCACCGCCCAAGACCCCAATGTTTAATTTACATCTGACCGCACAAGAGAGTACGACGAGGCTGTCTTTCATAAGAGTTACCACATGTTTCCTGCTGCTCTTTTATGTTTGTGTCTCACTCTGATTCCTGGTATGAAGTCTCCTCTCTTGTAGTAGTCCGTGCTGGCTGAAGCTCTCTCCACCGACGTGCCCATCCCGTACTTGTTGTTCTCGCAGATGAAGATACACGGCAGCTTCCACAGGGCGGCCATGTTGAACGACTCAAACAGCTGGCCCTGATTGGATCAGAGAGGACAGGGTTGAGCAAATGTGTTCACATTAATTGTGGGATTAATGATTAAGAAATTGGCAGGATGTTTACCTGATTGGCCGCCCCGTCTCCGTAGAGTGAGACACACAGCTGATTGTTGCCTTGGTACTGGCAGGCCAGAGCGATGCCAGCTCCCAGAGGAACCTGGACAATTCACAGCTGAGTTACATACAACAGCACTGGGAAAAATCATTTTAATGGAGTCTTAAAAACTGGGTTTATGCAAATTATTTACAGGAGATAATAAACCACAACAAAACACGGAAATGTCCGTTTTCCGTGCTGTGTGTTTACCTGTGCTCCCACGATGCCGTTGCCTCCGTAGAAATGTGGCGCGTACATGTGCATCGACCCTCCTTTACCTTTGGCGACGCCGCCTTTACGACCTGAGGAGGAACGAAGATGAGGAGTGATGATGGCGCTGCAGGCATGATAAAAAACAAAAATGTTTTTGCTTTTGAAACCTCCGTCTCACCCGTGAGCTCGGCCAGGATCTCTTTGACAGACGCACCGCGGGTGTACGTGTACCCGTGGGCGCGGTAGGCGGTGATCAGGTGATCGGACGGGTTGATGGCGGCCTCGATGCCGGCTGCACATGCTTCCTGTGGAGAAGATAAACCTTAGGACGGGCAGGCAGAAGAGCATCTTCAAATGCAGCTTTACTAGAAAATAAATGTCTTATTTGCTTTTGGACCATTTATTCTTGGTTGGTCTAGGTTGTATAAACTGAAGTGTAAGTAATCATGTGATTCAAGTGTTTTTCTGTCGCACCTTCCTCTCGGGAAAATTGAACATGAGCAAGGAAACATGGAAGCAAAATCTAAACACAGCTCATCAGTAGAGACATCAGAGATGCAGCGAGAGCTGCCAACTGATCTACACCTAATCTGGACGCGTGTGTTCTGACCTGTCCATCATACAGGTGACAGAAGCCTCTGATGATCTTCTGTTTGTAGAGCTGATCGGCTTTGAGCTCCATGCGCCGCACAGTCTGCATGATGCGGTAATACTGCAGGCCCTGCTCCCGAGTCAGCTCCGCCTTCAACGGAGGACCCTCCTCCAGGCGGTGCACGTCGCATTTCTACAGGAACAGGACGATAAGCAGGAAAAACACTATTTAACAGTTCAGAAAACAGCTCCTGATATATTGTGTCAATCAGAACAGGTGCAGATCTTGTCTCCCAAAATTTAACAGGTGAAACAGCACTTACAGCTTTGTTTTCTTTTGTACAAATTCAAATTGTGCATTAAAAACTATTAGAAATTAACAAGTTCGTTTTTCCCCCCTTCTACTTTGATTTTTGTTTCGACCCACCTTGAGGTCAAAGGTTGCCTGAGGGGTGAAGTCAGCGAAGGAGCGGGACACCACGACTCGAGCACCCTGGTGAGCGAAAACACAAACTTCGTTCAAAACACACGATCACAAAACACATAATGAACAAAAAGCACACAGACAGGGCGAGGGGCGGGCTGCCCTCCTCTTCACAGCAGGCGGAGGGGAAGTGGGGACAGGTTTGGGTCTGGCGAGTCCACCTAGACTGGACTACAGCTGTCTGATGAGGAGAGGTCAGTAACAGGGTGGGAGAACAACACCAGCCAAATCTTCAGCTGTGGCTCTGAACATCGTTTACTTCGCCATCAACTGGTTGGTTCTGGTTAAATATGGAGAGGAAGGCCTCAGTTCACCACGTCAGAAGCCAGATTTGTCTTTGCTGTGGAATAAATTATTAAAATAGAAACTGCAGATATGAGGAAAAAATAAATTTTACTTTTAGACTTTAAGGCAGATTGTTAACTACGATCTGTGATGATCCATCTCAGGAAATATCTGCACGACTTTCAGCAGCATCGTATCAAGATAACATGAATTCTGATGTCCAACCTTTCCTTAAACTAAACAGAAGTCATTTACGTTTTCAGGCACGAAAGTTAATTCCTGACCTTGGTAATTTTTTTTTACTAGCAGGAACGCTCATTCATGAGGTTTAAAAAAAAAAAAAAAGTGAATTCTTCAACACAAACGAGTCCTAAAAGTGCTGATGGATGAGCTCCATGAACTAACTCCATCTGCTGATGAACAGGACTTGCAACTGACAGGGATGAAGCTCCAGTAAAAGCTAGTAAGTAGACCTTGAGTTGGGATTTGTTTAATGTGTGCAATTGAAGAGGTTCGTCTTAAAGTAATGCATAAGAGGAACACATCAGAAAATTAGTCGACATAAACTGATAACCAATCAATCGTTTGTCATTTATCAGACAAAAATGCCAAAGTATTCCGATTACTCCACAGCTGTGAGGTTCGTCTGCTTTCTCTTTGTAAAGTGAATATTTTGGGTATTTGGAAATGTTTGCACTGTTTTCTGACTTTAATAGACAAAACGATTAATCAAAAGAAATAAGACATTCATAAACCATGAAATAAAATAAGTGTTAGTTGCAGCTCAGTAAGTCCATAAAATGATAAATGTGGGTGCTCAAAGACAACACATACATGATTTTCTGTTTAAAGAGATGTTTTTTACCCTCAACCTTCCTTATTTGACATCTCCAGTTAGTGATTCAACACATTTCCCTGAAAAAGGACCAGGACCAAGAAATGGATGGCACGTCACCAACAGCTGTTTCTGACGACTTTAAAGTCCTTTAACTCTGAATCTGAACCAGCCACAGCGGCCTGCAGACACACACGTTTAACTTTCCCAGCCCTGTTAGTGCTCAGGCAGACATGGAGGATGCTAAACGGGTTCTTACTGGTCTGTCTAGCTGGTCGGTCTGGGCGCTAACTAACTCTGCAGCAGACGCGCTAGCACTGACTGGAGGTGGTGGTGGTGGTTTAGGTGGTTGCCGCTGGGTCTTTGCCAAGGCCGGCGCCGCTGGTGAGGTTAGAGTGACGTACTCTGACAGGTCAGTCAGCAACTGGGGGAGGAACACAGGAGCCAACCAATCAGAGCACAGCCAGAAGAGCTCTACAGGTGAGGAGACGTCTACAGGTGAAAACAGCAGAAGCTAAATGGAGGCTGGACACACACACGACCTCTAGAGGCTAAAACAAGGAGAAACACAGCGGGGGAAACATGGAGACTGACACCTGTCACCTCAGATTTTACATCACAACGTTTTAAATACATTTAACTCGAGTTTGGTGGTGATATAAATGTGTCAGCCGCCACAGATTTACACTGAGGTCTCTCCGGTTTTATTACACCAGTGTGGGAATGTTGTTTACTGCAGATTTTTGGATAAATGTGATCGTGAAGTGTATCGATTGTGATGAGTCATCACAATATAAAAATGATATATACAGTGATACGTGAAGTTTTTATCCCTATCCTACTTTTAACTGGTCTGAAGTGATTTGCCATCATGATTAATACTGAAACAATTAAAATATAAATGTAGTTGAGCAACAAAAAAAACCCAACAATCCTAATAACCTATTTATTGTTGATGGATGTTACGTGTGCCATTTTCATTGAAGTTGTCGTCAATACATTTATGTGGACACCTGGAAAAGCAGTGGCTGTTAAATGCCAATAAAACGTTTAATTATTTAGCAAAAGTGACAAATATTCTCTGGTTCCAGCTACTGAAAATTACTACTTTCAGCCATAATCAAGAGGATGCATAACTCGAGTGTTTAAGTTGAAGATTAAAAACAGACAAACCTTTGCTACTTCCAGAGCCGACACATTTAGTCGACTGACTGAGTGTAAATAAGTCATTTCTCAAGCAAATATTTCCACATTTCCTCTCGTTCATCCTTTTCAGTTGTGAGGATTTGCTGCTTTTCTCTGATTTATGTGATGAGAAACTGAAAATCGACTGTTAATCAGACAAAACAAGTAACCTAAAAGACGTAACTTTGGGCTCTGGGAAATTGTTATGGGCTTATTTCGACATGTTTGTCATAGATTAAATATTAATAGTCATCATTAGCTGCAGCCCTAATCAAAATGGAAGAGGCAGCCAGACAGACTTCTTTAACCAACTGATATACGGTATCACAAAGTTTGTTGCTGCATTTTACTCAAATCTTCAAGAAACTGGGACAACAGCAGTGACTCTCAGACCCCATCAGCGTCTTGATTTGTTGGTTATTGTTATTTCTTTTTACAGATGTTACTAAATTCTTGTACATTTTGACCATGGCATTAATTAGCAAACTAATGTTTGGACAATGTGGTCTCTTATTAACTGGTATCAATTACTTTTTTTAAAAATACTGATGCTGAGAGGGTTCGTTTCAAACGGCGCCAATGTGAAAGATGGCTGCCTGGGACGGCTTTTCAGCCAGGTGACAGGGTTTAACCTCGCTACCACAGATTAAAACGTAGTAGATATTATTAATAACATTGTGTAAAGAAAACAATAAACAAAGACTGATGTCTGAAATGAGCAATGAAATCCAAAGAATTAAAGAACAGACAGTTCAGCTAAACAGTTCCGATTGGTTGGTTGCATGAGGAACAATCATGTTGTGTCTTGTTTCTTTTATGAGCATGTTTCCTCCCTAGTTTTGAAGTATTTTAGAGGAGCTCTTTGGGGAAACATCACTGCTGAGGGAAGGAAGCGCAGGACCGAGCCTACAGACAAACATCAGCAGAGCTGCTTACCTCCGACACCGTTTGGGCTCCCTAGGGTTCAGGCGAGGAGGGGAGGGGGGAGAGAAGCAAGAAATAAATAGGGATTGGTGTGTGTGTGTGTGTGTGTGTGAGAGAGAGAATGAAGAGGGAGTGGAAGCAGGAGGGAGAGAACGAAAGATGTAAAACAGGGTTTCTACAGTCACTTGGAAATCAGGGTTTCATGACTTTAAAAAGTTTGTTTTTAGGATCACTAAATAACAGAAGTATCCTCTTTCAATGTTAGAAAGATAAAAACAATTAGAGCTGATGTATGCCAAATTAATTACATGATTAAATGAAAGGACTGTAGGATCCCTGCTGCTGCTGAAGCACCACAACACAACATGCTGGTGCAGCTTTAGATATTAGAATAAGCACAGAATACAGATGCACTGATGTGTTTTAATTGAAATCAATATCTTCTATTTACATATCAAACAGTTAATTGATATTCACATGAAAGCTGTAAAAGTTGGGTAGCTTTTTACACTACTAATCTACCCAGAAGTACAAAAGCTCAAATTGGCTCCATATTGAGGAACTACAACATTACATTAATTCATTTAGGTGATAAAACAATATATTATTTGAAATGGAGCCATTCTGCATGATGAGTAGGGTTTTTACTTGTAATGGAGTATTTTTAGACTTTGGTATTTAACCGCTGCGTTATTTTAAGAGATGTAACAAGTGAAAGTTTTGTTAGTAAAAGTAAAAGAAAGTCGTTAGTGTATTGATACCCGGGGTTGCATTTAAAACCCGACATCGGTCAGTATTGATCACATCAGTGCATCTCCATCAGTACAAGCTGGTCGAGGAAGGCAAACCACCATAATCACCCACTTACATACAACACAAATTAAAGATTAAAGACAGAAACTGTAAAAATGACCGAGCGGCTGTAAGCTAGCTCCCGGGTTTTGACCGCGTTTATCCGCGCCCATGTTCATTTAACATCTTTTCAGCCAACAATACGTAAGCACAAATTACACTATATACCAGGCCACGGCATGCACATTGCAAAGCAAGAGTTAAACTAGCCAATGCGGCTAATATGCTATCCGCTCACAAGGTCAGCCCCATGCCGAACACAACCAGGCTAGCTAACTGTTAGCATCAGCTCAGAAACGGGCCCCAGCTCGACGTTAACCCCAACACCACTCACCACATTCCTGCCAGTGATCCTACAAAGTGCGTTAGAGATAATGGTTAACATATTATGCATGCTAGTGAACGACGACCTGGCTCTGGAGGGATTATAATAGCGGCTGTTAGTCGCTGCTGGCCGCTAATTCCGTGTTAGTGTCCGTCTGAGAAACGAGTCCGGGGAAGACACTGGCTGCGCCGAACATT
>VMKM01003791.1:0-28878 GCA_008360985.2 Macquaria ambigua | reverse complement strand
ACACACACACACACACACACACACACACACACACACACTCATATATAAAAGGATGCTTATGGCTTATGTTTTCCTCTGTTCCCTCCTTCAATTTTCTTTTCTGGTTTTGTCCTCTCCTTTCCTTGCACTCCTCCACTCCCTCCTTCGCCCCGTCTCCTTGCTTCTTCCCTCAGCTCTTCTCTGCATTTATCTCCATTACCTCTTGTCTGGTCCTCCACTTTTTTTTGCTCTCCCCACTCATGTCATCTTACCTCCTTACTTCCTTGTCCTCATATCCCCTGCTCATCTCTTGTCTGTCCTCTTCCTGTCATGCTCGTCCTTCACTCTCCCGCTTCTTCTCTCTCTGACTTTCCTTTTCTCCTCCTCTTTTTGATGACCTATTCTCCTCTAAAGAAACCCATCCTATTTTCTATCATCATTTCCTCCTCTCCTCTTCTCTTCTCTCCTTAGCTACTTAGTTCCTATTGGTCCATTAAGTCAGTTGAGGCTGCGAGTCCTTTAGCCCCTTTATAAGCAGCTTTTACAAGTTGGCTGCCTGGCTGTGGACCACTGAAGGATAGAATTGAATGGCACCAAGGCCCAATGGATTTATCCCTTCCTCATATTTATAGCCAGGAGATCCTGGCCCGACACACACAGAGGCTTTTCTTCACAACTCTGTTTTAATTGAAAGAACTTCTACTCTGTTTGTTTATCACTCTTTTTGGCTGCCGTGTTTGGGGTGAGGCACTGCAGGTGATAATGTTGGCTCAGTTTTAGCACATTACACAGAGCAGCCACCAAAATGAACAGTTGATTTATCTGTTTTTGTACCAGCTGCATCAAATATGCCTATAGGTCAAATGAATGCCAGCCATCATATCAAAATGTCATACTCTCATTTTTCTCACTGTTCTTATTCCTTTTTGTGGTTTGTTTTGTTTTGGTTAAACCTGTTTTGCAGTATAACATATAGGAAAATATTTATTTATGAAGTGAATTTACACACTACTCTTAATTCATCCCCAAAATTGTTTTTCTAACAGATAACGTGGCTGATCTCAGAAGCCCAACATAGTAGCTCTGAAAGTGTTTTAGAATAGATGAGCTCAAAACACAACATGTCCTTGGAAGATGTGAATTTCCCAACATGGTACTACCACTGTTACTAGCAGACACCTGCTTGTCACTGTGCAGTGAGGAACAGTCTAAAACTAAAGTTTTTTTTTTTGACACTATGAACACACTCATGATTCAACTAATGTACCACGAGTCCACTTTTGGACCACAACTCTCCAATAGGAAACCTCTGCTTTACTGGGTGATTTTTGTCATTTATACCTCAAGTTGAAAGATGCTTTTCCCATACATAAATCCCATACAAAAGAAGAGGCTGTAAAACAATGAAAACAAGTTACAATTTGTATTATTGCATAACTTGTATGTGTATATATGCTTGTGTCTGTCTTTTTTCTCTAATACACAGCCCCGTTCCCAGAACAAAAAACATCCAATAACAATTAGGTTAAAAACAAAAAGCAAAAAGAACGGTATTATCCCAATTTGAACCATTTGGTCCAATTTAATTTTAAAATTCTCAGAGTCACACCAGCCTCATTTTATTTACATGCCATGTTTCTGGTGTATGCTCCAGGTGAACTTCCATTAAGAACACAATGTCTAGTTCTCTGTAATACATCCACAGTTTTAGGCAAGTTTGGTTTGTTCAGGGGTGTAGCCTGGGATGCACGTGTGTGTGTTAAGCATTTTCTGCACGCTGCTCCCCCATTTTCGTCTGTGCTGCTCGACTTCCTTTACTGAGAGGTCTTTCCTTTCTTTCCCTCTGTCTCTGTCTCTCTCAGTGGTAAGGTGACCATTTGAAATTGCTCTTCACACTTCCCTGCATTTGCAGCCACAAACACGCGCTCAGAGAGACCCAATGACCCCCCCCCACCCCCCACCCCCACCACACACACACACACACACACACACACACACACACACACTCACGCACACACTATTACATGAATCAGTCACAAAATTCACGTCCCAAAGTCCTCCATCCCACCATCTTATTCTTCCTTCATTGGATCTTTCAGTCAGTCCATTTCACCCCCTTTCTCCTACTCCTCAAGGAGAGACTGGAAATGCATTGGATGGAAAGAGTGAGAAAAAGTGATAAGGAAATTGGAGAGGGGCGAGTTTGGATGATAGAAAAGGGGAAAATATTGAGGGAGGAACCATAATGGCAAAGGAGAGAAAGGTGGAACGGCAAACGGTATATTTCATTTAAACTTTTTGGGGAGACATCTCCTGGAAACAGCACAGGCCACTATAATCACAGTCTTTACCAAGGAGAACAGCCAAATACTAAGTAATCATTTGGAACGTAACATTCTGACCTGAATAATGTATTGAGAAAGGGTCGTGTTAGCTGTATGTCTGACTTACAGTGCAGTAAAGGTGGCCATCTGTTGGAAGAAAAAGAAAAGAAAAAAGCTATTTTGTCATTGATGATTAATTTAAATGTGTAAATAAATATGTACGTACATACATACGTATGTATGTACGTACATACATACGTATGTATGCACGTACGAAGCGAGCCGCCTGTTAACGACAATACTAATGGCAAATGCGGTAAGGATTCAGAAAGTATCAGAACAAACAGCAAAGAGACTGAACATTTCTTTCAACACAGTATAACATCGTCCCTCCCCTGTCTCCATCAACTTTACCCTGGCTAGCACCAAAGATAGGCTAGCATGATAAATTAAACCTTCACTGATACTTAGTCTACGGCTAGGTCTAACAAATGATATACATTTACAATCTTAAACAAATAAACATTACCTTAAAAACAGAAAACACTTCCATTTTATATTTTTTACTTACCAAGTGAAAAATCAGTTTTTCTACTGGAACTCTGGCAAAACTGATTGGATTGGGCAGATTTTCGGCTGCAGACTCAATGACGAGGTGTACTTTGTGTGAACTTCAAGCCAGCTGTGTCTCAATGCAGGGGTTGCAATTTCGGAGAGAAATTTTCTCCCTGATCAACTTACTGGTCTGCTGAAGTGGGAATGAATGTGACGCTTACCCCACCCCCGAATATGTCCTTCTCCCATTATCTGGCTTTTTCTCTCATATGTTAAAAAAATGTGAGAGCGTACCAGACACCATGACAAAGTTAACTAATGGAGGCAGATGATTTATATGAAATTATTAGATATGACATTGTGTCCCTGTCTTCCCATTAAATTACACCTAAGGAAAGGTGTAATGACAAAGACAGGGGGAGACAGAACGGGAGGGACAGAGAGGCTAAAGACAAACAGATGGGAGGAAAGCTAATATATGGAGGTATAGAGGAAGAAATTGAGAAAAAGAGGCAGACAGATGGAAAGAGAAAGGGGGATATTGGGTCCAAGCAAGTGGGGTGGGGGTCTTAGTGGCAGAGGAGAGGGAGATGGTAGTCAGACCATATCTGGGGAAATGTGACTCCACTGACCCAATGACAGGGACATCAATCAACAAGTGGCCTGTGCATGTGTGTGTGGGAGTATTGGGGATTATTCTACCAGGGGTTGACAAAATTCTGTAAACACTCCATGGACAAGGACAAACTCAGAGGTAACTTCATCACAATTACAAAAACCGCCACAAAGGTTTGCTGTGTTAGGATGAATTCCAATTAGCAGTGTTGGTCAGCGATTAGAGAGGTCTGGCAGTCAGCACTTTGATATGTGAGTTTTTAAAGCAACATGAAACGACTAAAACAACTTCAAAGAGGACAAATCTTCTGTTGTAAAACTGTTGGGGAATCGGTCCATGAAAGGCACAAGTTTTCTAATATGTCAGCGGGGGCAATCAGCAAGGAAGAGCAGAGGTCACAAAACAGCACAGTTTTAGGTGGACAAAATATACAAGGTACATTTATTTTGTCATTCTACAACACAGGGCTGCACAATGAAATGAAAGTTGTAGCTACCTTCACGCTACACACACACACAGAACATATACAAAAATTAGAATAGGATAAAAATAAAATATATTTTAATGCTATACATCAATATCACAGCCTCAAAAATTAGCTGAGCTGCACGAATACCTCTCTGACACAGTCTCAACAAACATATCCATTGTAAGTTTTCTTGTAGCAACTTTCTTGCAGGTCTATTGCACTGGGTTTCATAATATTATAAGGTGTTGTGCTTACTTTCTCCTGCCCCTGTACCGCTAATTGCCATCCATCTGTCTCTCTGTAAATTGTCATGCATTACACCAGAAATATAGCAAGCTGTTAGGAGACTGGCTTGAAACATACCACAGTTCATGGTTGAGTTCAAAACATAAAGAGTGTGTGAAGGCCCGTTTGGATGTACTTCTAAATTGCACACCACCAAAGTCATCCACATGTCCCCAGTAAATCATTAGCAGTAGGTGCTGCATGCTAATACTTTATCATATCCTGAGTGACAGCAGGTGACTTGCATGACCCGAAAACTGGTACTCCAGCAATTTCGTTTTGCAGACAACGTTGGGGGGAAAGATGTGAAAAAAGTGGTCAAAATTTAAGCAGAATATTCAAGGATATATACTTACGTTAGCTGACTGAAGCTCCAGAAAAGCTGGATCTGACATTTCCCAGAATGCAACCAATAGCATTTCTTCATTAGACCCTTTGGCCTTGGAAAGGGCCATGTCTTTCAAATGCTACTTCCCCATTTTGTAACGCAGGCTATCAGTTATAAATTTGTAGTCTCCAAGCTCAAGCCCAGATAGCCCTGATGACACCACTTTGACGTCATCAGGGGTTATTTTCTCAGACATTTCCTCCAGAGCCACAGAAGACAACTGTTTTCACAGGCTGAGCAGTACTCCCCATGACTAGTAAAGTCACATTCTCGTGGGAAATCGTTGGAGTTCCCCTTTAACATTTAAAAACATTTGAACATTAACACCACTAAGGAGAGATTGTGCAGGATCGAGAGACAGACAGACAGACAGAGAGAGAGAGAGAAGGGCAGGGAGAACGAGAGATAGAGAGACCACCAAAATAAACTCTATGCCCGTGATGAATGCTCCGCTCAGAAATAGAAACCTCATCCCTCTCTCATCCTCTTCATCCTCTTTCACCCTATTATCTCACCACTCTTCCCTTCCTTTCTTCCACATCTCACATCATCTCTGTCTATATATCTCCCCTGTATCCGTCTGTATCTCTCCCACTCTCCCTATCTCTTTCCGTCTCCCTCTCTCAGATAGTGTGCCATCTGTGTGATCAATGGAGTTCATTCTTTTCAGGAAATTCTCCCATGATGGATTTTTCTTTGCTGTGCTGTGTCTGCGCTGCTTTTTTTTTGGGGGGGGGAGCAATTTGCTTCTGTGGATAAAAGCTTTTGAATGAAGCAAAAGCAAACTGATGGTTTGATGCTGCTCATCAAACACTCGTCAGTTTTGGACATTTTGCTGTATTTTAACAGTTCACACATGCAGAACAGCAGTCATAGACATATGCGTGCTCGGAATAGCTTTGCTCAATAGTCAGCCTGAAGAATTTACAAGGAATAGTTATTTATCCAAGTCAACCTAAGCAAGAAAAATAGAAGCACTGGCATAGAGGACCAAACAGATGGAGGGGAGCAGAGAGTAGAGGGAGAAAGTAGTTTGTTGACGATCGTCATACATTAAGGAAAACATTCTGGAGCATTTTGGCACCCGTCTGCTTTGGCAATGCATGGCAACCCTGGACTTTGCCAATGCAGCACCCGCTGAAAATGAAACTGAAAGTTCGCACAGAAAAGTTAAACAGAGCTATGGATTATGTGTGTGTGTGTGTGTGTGTGTGTGTGTGTGGGAACATGCTCATATTCACATTCATGTTCCTGCGTGTGTTTGGGGAACAATTTGCTTTTGCAGACAATGTTGTTGCAATAGGCCTGGTCTTTCATTGAGTTTGTCTAAACACACACACATGCATACACACACTTGCAAACAGTTACCCAAATCAGGCTGATATGAAAGATAGCCCTAATTGTGTGTGTATGTGTTTGTGTGCCTGTCTCTAATTAAATATAAAAATCGGAGTCAATATTCAACCAACACAATATCAAGCAGCACTGATACCATTATCACATCTTGGTATCTCTCTTTTTCACCTGTACCCATCACGCTTTGCTTCTCGCTCCCTTTCTTCCTGTCCTACATGCTCCACTGTGTTTTGATTATTGGCTGTGTGTGTGTGTGTGTGTGTGTGTGTGTGTACTTGGAAATAAAGCAGGATGGGCATTTTTTGGGGAGAAGAAGGATCACAGATGGGCCTTGTCAAATCTCTGTACATCTGGCTTTATTCCTGTCCAATTTTCCACACACACATAAAGACAGACACACACACACACACACACAAACATAAAGACACCCACATACACGTATAAAAATTTGTCTCAGTCATGATCACATTTACAAAAATATGCTTATATACACATGCACTTTTGCACGTCGTACAAACACATACACTTACTTAACCATGCGTGCACATACAGGGGCCCACTAGAGCAAATCCACACACACACAGGCACTTAGAAAAATGTGTATACACACACATACACACACACACACACACACACACACACACACACACACACACACACACACACACACACACACACACACACACACACACACACACGCACTGTGCAGCAGGACACAGTGGGTATGGACTCCTGTTGTGGCTGGTGGTTGCCAAAATGATGATGCCAGGGAATCTGGACCATGCCAGGTTTATTGGTAGCCAATGGCATACCAGGGTTTGGATGCCAGATTCCAAAGGGCCAACCCTGACTTGTAGTATAGCACCACCTATTGAGCTCTTGAGATTGACCTGCCTCTCATGTCTGAAAATTATACTTATTATAATGTGTATCTTCACAGAAGATATAGAGTTCACAATGGCGCTGTCCAGAAAAATTGACAATGGTGACAGTAGAAGCGCACATTTTCAGATTACTAACACAACAAGTGACCAAGGGTCAACAGCAGCAGCAAGTTCTACTCATCTGTTTAAAAACCATGATAATGGATAAAGAGAAAAAATATGACCTGAGATAAAGTGAACACATTTTTTTCCTATTTGTTTCTGATATGAATGAATCCATTCAAGGGTCAACCGTTGCCTGCATGAGAGAGCTTTGCAAGTGTGTGTGTGTTTTTCTGTGTGTGTGTGTGTGTCAGCTGTTCGAGGTCCCTGTACAGGACTGGGACATATGCTTCATGAGACTCCTGTGGACACACAGACACACACGCAGGCCTTTGCACCTCAAGGACACCCATAATAATGAGAAAAGAATAAAATAAAAAATTAAAAACGAAGCTTACTGAGGCTATTGTGCTGATGTGTTTTGACCACATGACCCATCTGTCAGTCAACAGTGGATGATTACAAGCTACTTTTGAAAATTCACTCTGGCTACATTTCAACCAGCCTTTTTTGCATGTGACTCTCAACCTGTCACTATGGATTATAAGCTAGCCTTCTGTGACCCCCATGCTGCAGGCATAAATGTGCATAATGTCGACTATATCACCTTTATTTGATGTTTCATTTTATTAAAGTATGGATGAAGCCAAAGAAGCTGTATATTTTAGCCTACTATTAATATAAAAAAAATGTGTTTCTTCATATTCTAGATATCCTCTCATGAGCCAAAAAAGTTTGCCTCACCATTAACTGAGGGGTCTTAGCCTCTTGCAGCACATGGCCAAGCGCATAACACTCAGGATAATCACACATTTTAACATAGAAACTGTTGTTTTTCTTCTTCTCAGTTTTTTTTCCCTTGTCAGCAGCCATCTCAACTTTAACTCCAGAGCTTTATTTACACTGTACAGTACACAAGGTTAGAATAAGAGGACATATCCATCTATTCAAAAAGTTTGCTTGGATTCTTCAGGGACAAAAATTTGACTGGAGACAAGTTGGTGTCATTTGTAGTGAAGTATATGCAGTCATCGTGTGTTACATAAAAATGCAGTATCTGTCACACTATACTATTCGTGCGCATTTGTTTTTCCATCTTGTCCCCTTCTTTTTCCCTTTTTGTCTGACTCATTTTAGTTTCCTCCTCCCGTCTCACTCTTCTTTCCTTTATTTTATTGTTTCTCTGTATTTCTTTCTACATCACCCCCCCTCCTCTCTCCTTTCCCCCCTGCCTGTCTTCCTCACTCTAAACGTATCCTTAAGTGCCCACGCACCATAACCAAACCAGCCTGCTTATTCATGTTGCACTGAGGTATCTCTGCTATTATTTTTTTTGTGAAGTTGCCTCGGTATGACTTGCCCCAGACAGCGCTACGCTGTCCCACCCTCATTATATTTTCACACTCTGCTACCCTAGGACACAAGGATATACACACACACACACACACACACACACACACACGCATTTCAGCACAAACCCACTTCTGTATGTGTCTGCTTTGTTTGTGCCAGCAGTGGTTCCTTGGTGTGTTAAAATGGAAATCCCTCCGTCTATTTTTATACAGAAAAATGCACTACTTCATACTTTTTCTGTGTGGCATTTTACAGCAGTAGCCATTTAATGTATTCATGTTCTGTAAATGTTTTCCTACAGTATTTCTATTGTTGGTGGCCGCCATTCCCATACCAAGTTCAACACACTGCACTGCACATGTCAAATCCCCATATATGTGCGGTTTGAAAAGAATTTAGTGGCTATCCCTTTAACCGCTATTGGTACATAGCCTTCATTAGCTGTATAGCTAACTAGCCATAGCTGAGCTTCTCAGCAGTTTTAATGAAACTTTTTTTGGCGAGACACATCAAACTTCTTCTGTTTAGCAATGGAAACTACGGACTTTCAAATATCTACATTATAGTAGTGTTTAAGAAAATACAGCTAGATGATGTAAGGGACCTACTGTAGGTAATGCTCAGCTCTTTAAAGCCCCTGAAGACATGGCTTCAAATCTTAAGTCTTTCTCAGTAACATTAAATATTTGTGACTAAATAAGCAACAATCAAAGTAAAATAAAGTTTATTATTTATTTAAGGTTTAATGCTCAAATTGATTGTAGTGACCAAACAACCCACCAACTGGCATCCCGATTGGCCCCACCCACTTCAAACCAGTGAGAAGAGCACAGAGAAAAAAGAAATACAGAAATCTCAAATGTGAAATAACCAAAAGCTGATTAGGAAAATAAGGGTTCAGGGCCTTACGTGCATACATTTTAACTATTGGCAGCTTTTATGGTAACTGAACCCCAAACCCTGGCAGTAAAAGAACCAAGGGCTTCCTGAACTTTTCTAAATAATTAATTGTGGCTCATGTTAGCATTTAGTTAACCCTCATATTCAAAGAGTTTACAATAAGTGATCCGTTTGGTGGTTCAGTGCCTTGCACAATATAATGCTGACAAGCCAAACAGCGGATGAATAACAAATACTGAGTGATGGAGGATAAAGGGAAGGGATCAAAACTCCCTCCCATCCCAGTCATTGTAACCCCTTGTCCTCTTTGGAAATGAGATACTCCACCAAAACCCTGGTAATCCCAGGCTCCAAACTCCGCATCTTTGTGAAATGTCTGGTAAATACACCAGGAAATGAATAAAAACTGAGTGTAAATATATGGAAATAAACTGCCAAAGAGCAATATGTCATTTGCTGTTGTAATGCTTTTCCAATGGGGATAAAAAAAAAGTGATGCATTAATGTAGAGCGCTGTGTGATGCTGAGCCTATCACTCTTGTATACACAACTAAGAGAGCTAATGTGTTTATGCTCATTTCTCCTTGTAGAGAAACTGTTAAGAAACACCATGTACTGTGGTGTATGTTGTGTCAGCGGGTTGTAATGCATTTGTGAATTTATGCGCAAGAGCTGATAGATGTGTGCATGTGTTTATCAGTGTGTGTATACAATAAAAATGCATTTCACAGGTCAGTGAGTTTACATGCTGTTTGTTGACTTGACTTTAATAGATGATTAGCTGCTTTGGATTCCAGTTTCAAATGACACTGTAAACATTTTAAGTTTTAGCCAGGCATTGCAATGGTTATCTGTTTTATGAAAAGGATGTTTTTATAATTATAATGGAGTTAATCTTTTTCTTCTCTTTTTCTCCTCCCTTATCCTTCTCTGTCTCTCTGTCATCTTTCTCTTTTTACCTACTGCTTTTTTCTTTTTCTCTTTCTTTCCTTCCTCCCTATCTCACCTATCTCTCCTCAGTGTGTGACAGCCAAGCAGAAGCAGCAGGAGTTGGACCAGGAGGAGGTCCGGACTCCTCCCAGCCCCGTTTCTCCTCCTCCCTCCCCACCTACCTCCCCGTCCAATGCCAGCTAAGTGGTGCTGACTCTGCGTTCTTCCTGCGGGAAGCCAATCAGGAGGTTATGCGAAATGGCAGCCTATCATCACGGACTGAGCCCTTCTTCCTCCACCAGCTGGAACCAGGCGTCGCTGCCCCACAATCTCTGCCGAACGTCAATTGCAGCTATGGAAACCTGAGCATTGAGCAGCCAATCCCAGTGGACCTGCTTCAGGGTCCACCACCACATCTGCTGCTGACGACCAACCAGGTGACTCTGACCTGGAAGGTCAAAGGTCAAGTGGTGGTGCCCAAAGTGGGGTCAACACGGCCCTGGATACAGGTACTGGCAGTTTAATGTTTTACTTTGGATCTTCATTGACTTTTTTACTCATAAATCTTCTAATGCAATTAAATAAGGTTTGACATATGCTTCACATATGCTTAATATGCCAATCCCATACAAGAAGAATGATCAAATCCAAAGGTAATTAGAGGATTTCAACTCTCAATCTATCATATGATTGTCTTTTGCTCATGTATTCATTCATTATATAATCATTATTCACTACTTGAAGCTTGTTAGCCACTGTCAGAAGTGGTAAAAATGAATCCATAGTATTAACTATAAAATGCTCTGTAGAGCCAAGGGGCCTCAGAGTTGGGTGATAATTCTCTCTTGGTTTATCACTACAAGCAACACCTTTCACATTACAGACAGTAATTTGATCCATTGTTAATATAAATATATTGATTAGTGCAGCTTTAAATAATATACTCATTGATGCATAGCAGAAATCAGTCTTTACAGAAAGAAAGAAGAAGAAAATGTTTTCATGAATTAGAGCAGACAGTTATTTTCTTTGCCATTTCCAACCCATTTTGTAATTCTTTTGTCAAGGTGTTTGAACAAGTGTGTTGTTGGCTAGCTGTCCATCCACTAATTTACCCAATATGACATTAGATGTATTTGTTTTGTCTTCAGGTACTGTTTTACCTGGTAGGGCGGCGTTGGGATGAGCCTGACCCGCCTCCCCCAGCCCTCCTCCCATGTGTCAGAGCCGTGGCTGTTCGCGACACTAGTGAAGCAGCACCCTCAGCGGGCTGCCGACTCATGGGACCATCTGGCATCTGTGTTGTCCGTCTGGAGATTCCCCCAGCTTGGTTTACACCACCACAAGTGAGAAAAAGACCTCCTGAAGTGACTCTACCATCAGTGGATGTGTATTACTCAATTATACCAGTGGAAGGGGCTGGTCAAGAGTGTCCCTCCATTGTTAACGAGCCATGGAGAGGTCAGAGTGCAAATGTCGGG
Organism: Macquaria ambigua; assembly: GCA_008360985.2. Taxonomy (NCBI): domain Eukaryota; kingdom Metazoa; phylum Chordata; class Actinopteri; order Centrarchiformes; family Percichthyidae; genus Macquaria; species Macquaria ambigua. Next base: position 17,256 of record VMKM01003791.1, on the reverse strand, counting down.
CCTCTTGGAGGCCTGGGCATGGGCCCTGGGGGACAGTGGAGCCCTGTACTGGATGGGGGTCTTCAGGACATGCTGAAAGCTGGTTCTGTGGTAATGACCATGGGCCCGGTTTCTGCCAAAGGAGAAAAATTGAGACTGGATGAAAATGTGGAGGTTCTGGTGCCACCCAGCCCAGTTCGGCTTGGCAAGACGGTGGCATTTGGCATCTACATGAAGACAGATTCAAACACGGAACAGTTTACGTTAAGGTGGGAACACAAATGCTTTCATAGAACTTGTTTGGCTTTGGTTTTGTTTGCTATTCTGTTGTCTTTTTGTCTCATTTCACTTTTTCTTTGGTTTTGCTCTGATTCCTTTTTCTATCATCTCCACTTATTCCTTTCCTCCTCATCTGCTCTCTCTCATCTCTCAACACTGCCGCCTCCCCGAGGTTGATGGCTGTCACCTTTGTGTACTCAGCCTCTTTCAGGAGCCAGCAATGCAAATAACAACCTCATGAATATTCATGACTGATCCTAGGAGAGAAGAAAACACAGAAAATGAGAAGCGAGAGAGGGAAAGGGTGACTGAGAGGGACTGAAGGTTAGGGAGACAGGGAAATGAAAGAAGAGGCATAAAATTAGAGTGGTTCCTGATTTCTCAAACTGAAGGGTGGTACCCAAAATGGCTCTCAGGTGTGCTTTAAGAGGTCACCTACATGGTTTCCCACATAAGTAGCAATATGTTTCAATGCGCTTGTATCCCAGGAAACAAATTTCTTTTTGGTTCGGTGGCTGAAAATAAGTTTACAGCCCCTGATCTAGACTAAGCATGCATATCTGCATCCCATCTCTGCCTCATCATTTCACTGACTTTAGGGATTTCAGGCTGACAAATGACAGATGTGCAAATTTATCATTCTATCCAAAGAACATCCCAGCACACAACACCGTGGCTGGATATAGCATTACTATAATACTCCTATCAGGTTAGAACTATTGAGAACATTTTAGAGAGCAACTCTGAGCAACTTTGGATACATTTTTCAGTATTTCAGTCTCACATTCACTCAAAGAAAACCTGGAACACACTGAACACGGTAATTGGCACATGTCAACTGTCTCCCCTTTTCACATGAGGCTTGAATATATTTCCAGATATTTTGCACTGAATGTCAAAGGAATCAATTTTACATAATGAAAGCTTTTTTCAAACATAATGAAAGCTGCACACTTGCACACAGCAAAAAGTATTGGGAACCGGAATAATACCCTTACAATAGTACATGTGAACCAGGAAAAGGATGTCAGATACTTTGTGCCACCTTTGGAGAATAAATAACATGTCATAATGAATGACGTAAATGAAAATCAAATGAATGTTGAAGCAAAAGAGGTTTGGGATTGCTCAACAACTACAACGTGAGGATGGTAACATTTTTTTCTCAGCAGGCCTGACCACTAATATTACATATGCACTAGTTAATTGGTGGAGACAATCAAGGGATGTTTTTACTAGCATAGAAGGCTAATGAAAAATCAAGATTGATGCAGACTGAGCTGTGCTCTGTTCAGTCAGACTTACAGTATGAGCATTTTCTCATCTGAATTTGTTTTATACTATATTCAGTTTTACCGTAACATTAAAGGCCAAATAGCCACACGGGTGTATTCACTTATTCTGGCTGATTAGACCTCTACTTGGTTTGAAGGTGGGCAGAGATGGGACTAAACATTTGTCCCACCCTAAAAGTTACAACAAAGCCAATAAGGGAGTCAATCAACCACTGTCAGACTGGATTTTGCCAGGTAAGATTTACTCATGTAAAAAGTAAGTAGGCAGGACACGGAGTAGCATCTGCAGGGTTAAATGTATAAACTATGGGAGCTAGCATGGGCAGCAGGCTAACAACAGCAGTCCACAAAGTAAATTATACAGTTTTTTATCAAACACTTAACATCTGTCATTGTCCTTGACCTCGCTGCCGCCTGAATGAGAGGTCAATCCCACCCTCTCTCGTAAACTGGCGGGACATTAGAAAGCCTCACGATTTTGTGTGTTTCATGAAATCACATGTAGGTTTACCATGGATTTGCGGGTGCCTTTAAAACTGCACGTTTAATGTCACACATGCTGTGAGTGCAGAACAGTGCACCTGCAAAGTATTTATATAGCACTAGAAAAAGTTCTTTCATATGAAATGTGTGGACCTCTATGTGGCAGCAATACACTCGCACTTATGTAATTGATGAGTGATTTGATTCTGTGTTGCATTACAGACAGGATATTTGAAAAGCCAGTAGGATTAGGAAGCAAAGGCAGTACACATTAAACACTTATAGGGAAGATGATCCTTGCCAATGGGGATTTGAATGCAATTACAAAAATGACAAGTGATAACAGACTTGAGGCACTATTCACTCTAAAGTAAAACACCTTTATTGGTCTGATTTAACCTTTTTACTTGATATTATAAGCAAATTTGCTATAGGATTCCTACATATTTGTTAAAAGATGTTGAAAAAAAAAAGCAATACTATCAGCAGGATGACAGTTGTGTATTTCTTTGTGCGCAATCATTTCTGAGGTCATCTGAGGACACTGGAGGAAAAAGTGGCTAGACTGCACTGCACCTTGTCCTACTACCTGCTGACAAAATTCACACACACGTGGTCACACAGACAGAGGGAAATAAATACTCCGCCGACATCCTGCACACACTTATTTTATCTCTGCCATGTATACACACACGTACTTCTTCACAGTACATGCACACACACGCAGATGCTGTACACCCTTGTTTGTGGTGTCTCATGTGTGTGTATTAAGCACACACACACACACACACACACACACACATAGAAGTGATGAGGTGGCCTCTTTGGTTCCCCCTACAGACACTTTGTCTCTGTCTTTGTTGTACAACACCCCTGCTGTGTGTGTGCATGTTTGTGTGTGTGTGTGTGTGTGTGTGTGCACATACATGTGTGTGGTACTGCTACAGAAAGATAGTGGAGGAAAAAAATTACCTTCTCCTTTTTTATGGCATCATATCTTCTTTTTCTTCATGTCCTGCTCTATTCTATTCTGACCTGTGTGTCCATTTTGAAGAATGTTCAATTTAAAACATTTCTGAGCATGTATTCCGCTTATCTGTCTGTTTACATGTGAGTTGAGGGGTGTGTGTGTGTGTGTGTGTGTGTGTGTGTGTGTGTGTGTGTGTGTGTGTGTGTGTCCTACCTGCAGCTCTTGCCCTCTGCCCTAGCATACAGTCCTATAGATAATCTCCCATGTTGGAAGCACAGTCAGACATGTAATAAGACGTAAGTGGATCTTATCCCTGTGCGTGTGTGTGTGTGTGTGTGTGTGTGTGTGTGTGTGTGACGCATAATAAGCCTTAAGTGTGCTCCGTCACACTGAGGTGATGTGATTATGATAAACTGCTGAGGAGATGGAGGGACACGGGGAGAGGATGGGCGAGAGAGACAGGCAGAGATGGAAAGGGAAGGAGAAAGAGAGAATGAAAAAAGAAACAAAGGAGAAAAAAGGAGAGGCCGTAATGGGAGAGATGGTTAAAATTGGAAAGAAGGGAAGGGAAATGCTTCCTTCACTTGCATCTCTTCCTCACTCTACAGCTCTTCCAAAAGGTAGAGATGCAAGGACAGAGGACTCAAGGCAACACACATTTGCCAAATTGGATTGGGCATCCTTGCTGTATCACCTGTCACTGGGCTTGTAGTCTCACATACCCGTACATGATTCTGTCACTTTGCGATGAGACTACTCATGTGCAGACAACTAGCTGAAACTGTGGTTGTGGATGTCTGAGACAGCTGCTACTGATCAAGTTACACTGCCAAGTCTTTTTCCTCCAATTCAGTTGCATTTTGTGTTTGAGTCACGTCATGAACTTTGATCACCATTTTTCACATTTTACATTTTATCATTTACTCCTTCCTCAACCACATTTAAGTCAAAGCCCACTACAGTTGTCCCCAGATATATTTCTGATGATGGATGATGATGATGATGATGTCCCAAAATGTGTAGAAAAAAGTTTAGTAAGTTTAGTAACAAGAAGAAAAATGGAAAAATGTCAATTTAAAACAACTAAAGTGTTTCTCTGACTACCCGATGCAGAGTAATTGCAGTCGTCTGCTCTAAGACCTATTATAGATCTAGTGACAGTGTCACAGACTGTGACTGAATGAAAATGATACCAGTACACAATTAAACATGTTTATGGCTGAAAGAACACAACAGACATATGAGACATGTGCTAGATGAGTCTGTAATTGGTTTTTGACACTGGTACTCAAGCTTAGATATTAATAAGAACCCAAGATAATGGGCCAAACTTAAATGGACTCACCTGCTCTTTCTGCCTAAACCAACATTCACTTTGAAAGGAAAAGAAGAGATTATGAAATGGAGAGACCTTTTGGTTAATTAAAAATAATAAAAAAAATAATAAAATAAAATAAATGAAGGTGTTTTTGTGCTTATCATGTCATTGTTATTCACAGAGATTTTAACTAGATTTTTTAATAAGAAAAAGGTTATTTTCAAACAGAGGTTATTTGCCCAGCTTGTTATATCATCCTTTTAGGGTTACAGATTGGCTGCAATGTGCCTTTTATTAAACAGATTTCCAATGCAGAAGTTCCTGCCATGTTTCCAGTTTGAGAATGCATATCATTATTATTATATTTTCCACTAAAAGACATTTTGGACACAACATCCTTACTTCTCATCTCTTCCAAGATGCATTTTACTGAGTGGAACAAACTTAAAGATGACAGAACAAGGAAATTATGGGACAAATCTCATAATCTCAGAAAGAAAGTGAGAGGGGTGTAGACAGCAGACAAGCAAGATGGTTGTTTGTTTTTGGCCAAGCAGACCTGTGCTGTGGTGTTTTTACAGTGAGCAATCTAAAGAAACTGCCACACAGTACATCCATTGTCTCCAATGTAATTTTGTTTCCATTTCCTTTTCCACTTTTGCTCTGTCTTTTCAGGTAATGTGGCTGTTGCTACTTGTCCTATGACTCAGTTAATCCTATACTTATTCAGCTTCCTCCATAAATGTAATATCTTGCCGTGTGCCAGAGAAGGACAGACCTGCAACCAAATGTCTACAAAAAAAATAGCTTCTCTGAACTGGCTTTGGCCTGATTAATTACTGGATTTTAAGAACAATAGCGCAGTGAAAAGGGACATTTTGAATGAAGTTTTCTTTAATTCTTTAGAAATGATGCCAGGCACTGACATCACAAATGTTAGGGCTGCCCCATAAATGCTGATGATTAATCTGTTGATGGAGCCCCTGATTCGAACTTATCAGTGAAAGCACAAGACTTTTTTTCTGCTGTATCACTGTACACAGAACAACACAGGATGACATCATGGTCAGCCACACAATTTTACAAACCTAGTCTTGCCTCCAAATTACATACACACATAGAAAAGGGTGACTAAACTCCTATTGTAAACCAGACCGGACTGCAGCACTGCTGTCAGTAAAGGAGTTTGTCATGTCCGGCCCAAACTGTTGAAACAATTCTGACTTGGAAAAGTTTAATTCAGGTACAGTCCTAATTCCTGCAACATTCAAAAGGTGGAAAAGATGGCAAAACTTGATGATGAATTCATGTTCTACTGTATGCAGCTCCAGCTCAATGAGCATTCAGCCAAAAGTATTTAATACAGTGATTAAATCTGTGGAGACCTTTGCCATAGACGTTCGATGCACTGAATCTATGTTTAGTTGAGCATTTCAGCATTTTTCAGCAACGGGAATGTTGACAGACTGAGGGTCAAAGTGATTAGTATCTCCCTTATTAAAAAGCTGTCATCTTGAACTGTGTGCAATCGTTGTTTGGTTAGTTAATTAGCGAGATGATTACTGATGAGGGGATAAATGCTTTGTGTGTGTGTGTGTGTGTGTGTGTGTGTGATATAGATAGAGACAGATTGAGACAGCGATTATCAAAAGGCAAATAAGTTTTTCTCTCTGCTTGTGTTCTCTCTTGATTTTCTCTATTTTCTCTCACTCTATCTGTTTTTATGTGACTGGTATTATAATAGTCATTTGTTTTTGGTGTGTGAGTTTGTATGTGGCGTGTATTTATTGTCCCATTCTTTCTTTCTCTGTGTGTGCGCCTGTGTGTGTGTGTGTGTGTGTGTGTGTGTGTAAGGATTAGTGGATTTTTCCAAGGATCAGAGGGGAGATGTACTTCTAAGGACCAGCTAGTCCTCTCTGGTGGTTACACCTCGCACACACACACTCTTTCCCCTCTGCGTCAAACACACACAACAGTATGCCCAGGATGCCTTTATTCCACAAAGCTCCAGCATCGATTTCACCTCAAATGCCCTTTCACCAGCAAGGAGGCAGAATCAATTGTTTCTGTGACTGTGTGTGTGTGTGTTTGTGCATGAGTGTATATGTGGCCTTAAGTAAACACATAGCACATGATTATTAGTGTTGTTGTGTTCTTGCATATGTTCTCTACTATGTTGAGCCATAGTCTCTGATGGTGTGATTCTCATTGTCTTTGTTTGTCTCCCTGGTTCAGATTGCTCTCTCTCTCTCTTTGTGTTGTGTTTATATGTTTTGTGTTGAACCCCTCCAACTGACAAATACATTTTATGCAATCTTGAAAAGGCACAAAAGATAAAATGAGAATTAGATGCATTTCTTTCAGCTGGGATAAAGCCAATAAATAGGCTTCCGGGGTGTTAAAAAAACATCAACCATACACTATCAGCAAATTGGAAAGTATTCTATTCACGAAGTGACTGACAGTGTTGACTGAGCTGTTTTTGTTCTTTGGTTTTGCTACTCTTTGTCTTACAGTATTTGTTTCTTTCATCTGTAAATGAAAACCTTAACTTATATTTTTTAAATCTTCAATAAGTTTTCACTTAATTGACTGTCAAACTTAGTCATCTCTTTCCCTCTTGCTCCCAACAGTACATTAAGGAGATTATCCCATTGGTCAGCAAAGTAACAAAAACATACTGTAAACCTCCCGAATCAACTATGTGTCAGTAGTAGACCCTTTGGCATGAGTGTTATGTTACACTGTGGCATGTACCATTATAATCTACTTCTAAACTTAGATCTTGTAGCTGATCTAAAGCTAACTGATTAGTAATTTTGGATTGTCATAATGACAAGAAATAGGATATTGAACAGTTTTGACCTTTGAGCTCCTACATTCCTCTGAAAGACTGTCTGGAGTAAGAATTAAAGTGAATGAATATGAGTTAACCTTAAAAAAAAAAAGAAAACCTAGCAACACCAGCCACTGTGTAAATTCAGTTTTAAAAATGTATGAAACTAGTAAATCTTCAAGCCAAATAATGCAACTGTAGTCTGCTGCCATCTATGTAAGCATGAAGTGCCAGAGAAACAAACTGGGGAAACATGGATGATTTGTAGTTTGTGTGTTCTCATCTCTTAATGTATAAGTAAAAAAGCCCATTTCTGCAAAAATAAGTTAAATTAATTTAATGTTTGTCTGCATACAAGTCAGTGTCTCCATGCCTTTGTCTTTTTCTGTGCAGTATCTCTCTGAGCCTTCGTCTTACTTATGTCTGGGACTTTCTTTCTTTGTCCATTCTCTATTTCAGTCTCTGCTTCCACAGAAGCAGTGCTCTAAATAATCACCCTTGCCATTAAATTGGACTCAACACAGCATGTACTCGCGCTCACATATATTCATCTCTCTAGCCCAGTGTACTCTTGCAGCTCTATTATTCTCATAAAATTGCTACTTACCTGTTGCTTTAACATTCATCCATAGTGTGCGTAAGATGGCTGTTGTAATCGAACCGAATTAAGACAAATGCAGCACAAGAGGGTTGGCAGGGTAATTCTCCATAAAGACTAGGTCATATTTCTTGTCAAATTCATTTAATGCAATGTTATTCTACATTAACAAATGGCTAATTAGAGACTAAACAAGTAAATGTAATAAAAGATTAGTAAGTAAGAATGAAGGGTCTGTGACTTTGTAATAAAGGGACTGAGTAAGAAAGTAAGAAGGATTGAATGAGAATTATTAATAAAATAAGCATCAATACGTAATTAGAGTGAGCAAATAGAGAAATAGACAACTAATAAGAAAAACAAAAACTTCAAAATCATAAATGCTCTATTTACTAGGTTTCTTGGGATACAAACTGATAATCTTCCTCAATCTGCTCGGGCTTCGCCTGTAGACCTAAAAGCTGTATTAAGTGATATTAGTGTTGACGTAAAAGACTCTGGGAGGGGGCTGCAATACTACCGATCCCAATGAGAATCACCCTACTTTGTAGCTTTTTGCAGCTTCAGCCACTTGAGCTCACTTAGTTTGCTGTACTATTACACCAAACAAAACAATGTCAGTTTGTATAAAACCACTTAAAGATGTTCTAAGCACACAAGCTACCTCTCCAAAGTTCACAAGTGACTGGTTAAGAAAGTTTATTATAAAATATTTATCAAGTTTTCCTCACAATAAAAGGTCTAATTTTTATGACACTGATGCACATGTAAGAAAACAATTCTTTGCTAAGACATTAGTCTTAACTTTTTTAAGGTTAAGGTTGATTGCTTTGAGTTTGTTTTAGAGTTTTTCTACCCTCCAGTAGTCTTATTGCAGCTTCAAGGTACTGTCAAGGAGTTGCTTGATCAAGGATATTGTGCCATGAGGTGGAAGAGTACAGAACACAATGCTTCCCTGGCGGAAAATAAAACCTGCTTTCTTCATTTTCATTTTCATTACCTGGAGCGGCATGCAAGTTGTTTGGTACAGGGACTGCAAGCAGGGCTCCGGAAATCTATTGTTTTAGTGGAGCTTCATTGGTGGAGTGTGATAGAAGAGGTCAGCAATGTGCAATATAGCAAGGTGACACATTTCCACCAAGGTGATGGTGTCCGGGTATGACGGGCAGAGCTGAACAGAGCCCTCAGACAAATGCACTCTCAACTGTAGAAGTTGTCATCTGTGCTCCAGGATGAGGAACAGGGAAAGCACTTTAGTTTTATAGGGGCAGGCCATATGGAGTTAAAGAGGATCATCCATTTTCAGGAGACATTGCACGTGAAGTTGGGCTATGAACTTGATTATCTTGGCAATTTAATGCATCATTCCTCTGCCTGCCTTGTGAAGGAGCTGTATCAGACTCTCTATACCTGCACAGTGTGAAATGTCGGATGTCTTTTCATTCATCCTATCAATATTTTGCCGACTTTTACTGTACTCTTGTGCATCCTAAAATTCTCCATTCTTATGTTAAAGACAGGCTGACGGTTCTCTGCAGGCAATTTGCAGCACTTTCTGTAGTCACTGATGTGAAAGTGCGACGATTGATTAAAAAACTGTGGGTTTAAATTGTTGAAAGTTCAAGAGGCCACTGCTGTAAACAGCCAAATGATCTGATAAGGAATAATATGAGGGATTATGGTAACACAGAGGCATAAGCACACACACACACTCAGAGTCACACGTGCAAATCATTTTGACTTTTTTCTACATGGGGAGAGTTAACACACACATGCACATGCACACGTACATACATATTGCATTAAAGCAACTATTCACATGTCTGAAAAGCATGCAGATGTATAGACCCATTACTTTGTGAGTGTTAGTGCATGTCTCCAGTATTAGCTGACACATACACATTATGTGGTGGGCATGTAAAATTGCTTTGCTTCATTATTCAGTGGCCTAATACCTAATGCCAGGAGCCAGTCTGTAAAATTCCTGCTGAGTCTAGGAGGTCAGACTAGAGCCTACAGTCAGTGGCACAGTGGTTTAGTGAATACTACTTCTTGCAGAAAGTGCTGAGGAACATTTATGTCCACAACAGCCAGCGGCAGCCTATACGTCATGATACTACTGTAAACTAAGCTAAATCAGGCCATGATTTGAAACAAAAGACTATGGCAAGCTTCTGTCATACGTGGTAACTGTCACAGTATCATACTGTCGAGCAGTTTTGCTAGGAAAGGAGAGTAGGCTAATCTCATGTGTGCTAGACAAACACCATTAAGACATGTTTTGCTTTTTTATCGCTTCAGTTTTTGTACTCATGCTGCCTCATATCAGATGTGTGATGGGGTTGCACAGCTTTAGTGATTGTCGTTTACGTGTGTGTGTGTGTGTGTGTGTGTGTGTGTGTGTGTGCTAGTGCTTCACTGGTGCTACAGGGTGCTTTATTTGACTAGTGTAACCTTAGTGTCTTTGGTGTGTTAGGCCTGCATTTCATTATATATAAAAAAAATGTTTGCAAACTACGTACTGCCCCCTACTGGAAAAGGGCATTGGAAAAGGACAAGGCAACTGTGAGAGAGAGGCAACTAGTAAAACTGCTAGGACCAAATCATATTAAGAAGAACTTACTGTTACTGTGATGTGAGGGGGGGAAAGTTGATGGTAAAATGAATTTGCATTTAAAAATGTTTATTATTAATGAAGTTCATATGAATAAAAAGCTGAAGTTGAAAGAAAAGTTAACTGGGTAGATCAAATAAACTCACATTTAATTAAAACATATGTAGGGTAGTGATTTGTTCAAGCACGTTTATTGTCATTGCATTTAGATAAATGTACATATGCACTGAAATATACAGACAAAAATGGCGTATAAAGACAAGACAACAAGAAATACGATACAATTGGTACATCCAATTCTATTGATAATTAGTTTTATATATTACACATAAATGCTTTTATGTTTTATTTCCTATTGTAAACTAACACCTTGTTTTTCTTTATGTTATGGTTACTTATTAATAACTTGTCACTTGTGCCAAGGTAGATTAACTGGAGCTCTGAAATGGTAGTGGACTGTTGGGCCTGTAGTTCTAAGTAGGGTAACTGTTCAAATTGTTTTTAAAATAGTTTCTTAAAGACTTGAATGGAGCTTGACTTTCATAAAGGAGAGAAGCTCCCAAAACCTTTAACTGTGACACATCTGCCTCCTCTACTGCAAACTCTGCTCTTACTGGCATTATGGCCTTTTCACTCTCTGGTATTCCCTTGAAAAGTCAGCAAAGCTAGACTGTCTAGCAAAATATGGTAAACTGGTTAACACTCTATGACCTAAAACATACACACACACACACACACACACACACACACACACCTACTCTCTTTCTCTATTTAACCCTCAAAGTCACTCTATCTCTGTTTATTCCCCTAATCCAGTCTGCGTTATCATTCTGTCTACAGCATTCTTCCTCTACTTACTCTACTCCCTACCCTTCAATTTCCCTGTCAGAACTCCCTTTCTTCCCTCTCCCTTCTCCTGTTTTCTCTCTCACTCTCTCTTTCCATCTCAAATCCATCATGAATATTCATGAGGGTGTTATTTGCATTGCTGGCTCCTGAAAGAGGCTGAGTACACAAAGGTGACAGCCATCAACCTCAGGATAGTGCTGGTGTTTGTGTGTTTTGGGGCTCTGCATGTGTGTCAGGGCAAGAAAAATAGACAGAGGTAGACATAGAATAGGGGGAAGAAAATGAAGAAATAGTGAGAGGAGCAGAGTCAGAGAGAAGAAGGGGGGATTGTGTGTACTTTGGCCGTGTAACTTGCAAAATGATTGACATTATCACTGTGTGTGTGTGTGTGTGTGTGTGTGTGTGTGTGTGTGTGTGTGTGTGTGTGTGTGTTTGAAAACATTTTTTGCTTTTTTAACTCAGTTATTGAAATGACAGCGAGCCACTGCATGTGCACACATGTGCGTTTAGCCGTCTCTTCACACACATTTCCCCATCTCTCCCTGTTTTTCGACTCCCGACATTCTTTTCTTTCTGTCTCTTTTCTTCTTTCTTTGCGCGCCTCTATCACTCTTTGAGTCTAGGTCTGCCAATGCTAGTTTGGGAATGGTTGATATGCAAATGCTTGGCCGTTTATTGTGTTGTGTTTATTGTTCATGCCACTCCTTGTTGCAGGATTGAGGACCCCCATTTAGAAACGGGGCTCCTCTATGCTGCTCTTGCATTCCTCTGCGCTGGGGATGCACCAGTTGCTCGGAGTAGCACGTTTTAAATCAAGTGGTGGATTTGTGTGTTTTTCTGTGTGTTTGAGCATTTACCTCTAAGTTACCCCAGGAGTTATAAAAAGGAGTTCGGGGATAAGTTTGTTTTTACTTTAAACAGCTGATATTTTTACTAACAGAGAGAAATCCCCTCCTGCAGCTTTTCGCTCTGGGACTCGAATAACATTTTTATTTTCTTGGCCTGGGACCCAGGCTACTGAAAACATATTGTCTGTTTTATTATTCTGGGACCCCTTTGAAATAAGATACAGATGTTCCTATTGTAGAAGTCCCAATTTTTACTGCACAATGGCTGAACTGCAGCTGCACTTTGGCTCCGTCTCCAAACGGGGATTTTTTTGGGAGTTACTAGACATGGTGAGGTGTGTAGCTTGTATGTTTTTTTCTTACAATACATTAATCATGTTCTTAGTTACAGGTGTTTAAATCCAAATTAAAATAAATAGCTTTTTTTGTCTGCTACAGCATACATAGCGTATCTGCTCTGTAAACCACATGTACTGTGTTCTCCTTTGAGAAAATATCCGAAACCAAAAAGGGAGAATTTATATTTATTGGTTTCATGATGGCGCCCCCTTTCTTTACATTAAAAGATCTGCATAGATGGATAACTTATTTCCATACAGCCAATCAAACCACTTTATTTTAAACCATATTTGAGTAATGCTGTAATATCACTATTCTATCATAGGCAGACGGTCACATTGACTAAGCAGCAAGCAGCAGCCTGCCACACAACACAAGAGACACAAACTTTGAACAATAACCAAGATTAGCCTTCCTGATTAGCCTTCTCCTTCTTATTTAACTTACAAACATGAACACGTCATGTCCTGCATCATAGCTTGTTGAACAAGCGATCAAACAAACATTCACTGGGGAAAAGTGCACTGCTAACGCCAGTCTGCAGGCTAGCTAATAAGCTGGTCATAAGCTCAGCACATTAAACAGCACATGAACTTACTTGCAAATATCAATTAAGTTCATTTAGATATTGAAGTGGTCCTTACTCTTCAATACCTCTGCTAACAACACACTGTCTGCCCATGACTTGTAAGCTACAGCGCAAGTTTGTTTACTTTGTCTATCTGTTCCCCTGCCATGCCGGAGCTCAGCCTGCCAGCTGCTGTCAATCAAACACAGACACGGACACGCCCCTCCAGCCAGCTGAGATGAATAGGAGCATTTCTGATATTTCCCCAAACACCTTTTTTTCTTAATTTTAATAACAAAAAACAATTAACAATACATTTATACATTTAATACATACAAAAAGGTGTATGATGACTAAATGTGATTTCAGTTGGATTTAAATGAAGGATAGTTACAGGATGTATGCAGTTAGGGTCCTGAATGTCTGTAGGGAAGTGTCACAGCTGGTTTATTTTTTAAATAAGATAGGTTTGAAAATGTGTACAATTTTCCATTTCTATCATTTCCTCTTATTTTTTTCCCTTCCAGTCAGCAGGAAAGATGAAATAAGAAAAATAAGAAAGCCCAGTAAGCACAGAGTCTGCGATTTGTTGGTCAAAACAAGGCTAGACGTCTAGGAGGGGCTTCACATTAAAATATAGTCATTTAAATGCTGTGGAAACAATGGTTATTATATAACCTAGAAAATAAAAACATTCACCTTTCAACAAAATTTAGCCAGTTTAACTGAACTTAATTCCTATTATTTTCTATACTGGAGATGAAAAGAGGCTGTCTGAAGCTTCATGCCATAGCAGATACACACTGACACTCCTCTGCAGTGGTATTACAAAATATTAAAGGGCACTTTAAAATTTGTTAGGAAACAATCAAAGCAAACCAGTGATGCAGGTTATATGTTTAATATAACCAATTTACTAAATTGCTTTATTGGGCTTAATATGCTGTTTGCTCTGCTTTAGTAGGCTTTTTGTAGCCTAAGTATTCAGTGTGAAACTCTTTTACTGGACCTGTGCCCGGCAGGCCCATTTGATAATCCATCCATGACTAGGCTCTCCTCTTTTACCTTTAACTCTCCATATGAAGAATGCCTTAGACCAGATCTATGGCTCCATTTTGATCACAAAAGTGGATTCTTTACGCTAAATCTCGTCTACATAACCCTTCATTGTTGTAGACTGATACCATTCTTCAGAGACTTTATGCTATAAGAAGCTTGTTTATCTGCTCAACACATTGTACATATTTTTCTTTCTATCCCATTCGCTTACAGTGATGCACTTTCTGCTTTAGTCTATCCAAACTTGCAATTCACAATATTGCTTCCTCTTTTAGTACATCTTCCTATTCACTCTGCACTGCGGGAGCCCCATACAACAGCCCCCAGGCTAGGAACAATACTATTTCCTGTCTCTGTGTGTGTGTGCATATATATGTGTGGGTGTGTCTTTGCTGGCTTTGATAATGGGAGAACAGTGCTATACAGTTTATGTGGACTCAATTTCCTGGTTGATGGTGAATCATCTATTAGATTACAAATTATGACATTGTGTGATTGAATTTCTATTTATATATCTTATACGTTGTAACCTGCTGACACATGCAAACACATGTGCACACAAACTGGTAACATTTATGCAGGTATGTGGACACACTCTGTTCCTAAAGATAGAAAATGATTAAGCCTGCTGTACAGCTGTGATCTTCTTTTATTGTGGAAAATTATTATAATCATTGATATTATTCATCACACTGATCAGCTTCAAATTAGTTCCTTTTCTTTCAAACCCGAAAGGCCAAGAGCGTATGCTACTGTGCAGCGGCTACAACCACGTCAACATTCTTATTCAATTTTTGGTAAATGTTGTATCTTTAAAGGCTTGTTTCTCAGAACTCCAAAGCATGTACTTGTAAAATTTAAATAGCAAGTTTTGCCCATTTTCTCCTTTCACAGAATAACCCTATTTGTTCTCGATCAAGTGTGACTGTCTCCCTCTACCCCTTTCAGTCGCAATTCAGCAATGAATGGCTGACGCATTTACCCACTGAGCCAGTGAACACCATCAAAACTGTACAGAATTTTTTTCACACATATGATTGCTCACCTACCATGACAGCAATAGGCTATGTGTTGTTGCAGAAAGTACAGGTCCAACACAGTAGACAGAAATCAGCCTGTAGAAACTACCTTTATGTGTCTTGGTTGTATTGGCACGTGTTCGTCAAATGTCTCTCCAAAGAAGAAGCTATAATATCAGGCAGAAGATCCAAGAAATAAAGCGATGGATGACTGCTTAAAGTTCAACTAATCTGTGCTCAAGATTTTCTATCAAACCTGTCCAGTGATGTGTACGAGTTTGGCTCTGAGCTGTGTAATCTCCCAAGATGCCCACCTGAAAATAAGGCTGTTCTTCTTCATTCCAGACACGCTACATCCCCCAGATTAGATGCAGTTTGGTGGACCTTCAAACACAATGCATAAATCCTCCATGGAGTTCTTCAAGGATCCCAATGGGATCTCACAACAGTAGCAATCATTGGTTCTTTTCTTTTCTTTTCTTTTCTTTCGTTGGACTTCTCTGTGCTACATGACCTTTTTAAGGTCACGGGGATGTTCTGTCACAGGCCACTGTTGCTCTGAACCTTGTAATCTGCTGGTTACTTGTAATGTTGTGATCTTGGAAATTCAA
Organism: Macquaria ambigua; assembly: GCA_008360985.2. Classification (NCBI taxonomy): domain Eukaryota; kingdom Metazoa; phylum Chordata; class Actinopteri; order Centrarchiformes; family Percichthyidae; genus Macquaria; species Macquaria ambigua. The sequence continues at coordinate 1,591 of VMKM01003791.1, read as the reverse complement.
GCTCACTCTATGGTTGCGCTCATTCTCAAGTTACTAGGATAAGAGCACCACCTAAATGCGTAAAACTTTAATGGTTAAGTTACTTATTAATGAAGGAATTGAAGAACCCCTGAAGTCCTTTTTAGATTTCAGAGTGTGTAAGTGGTTGTTAATGCCTTCGTCAGGCAAACACCACCACTGTGTCTTATTGGATACCTAGCTGTAAACTATCCAACACAGTTTCAGGTTGTCCTATTAAAGATGCTACACATGTTCAGAGGAATGTGATGCCTTTCTTCCAATTTGATTTCAGTTTTTATCCAGCTTCTGGTGACTGAGATTGCCATGACATTTATTGCGAGGCAGTTTGGCCATGAGGGGCAGTTAATTGTTGAACTTGAACTAAAATCTAATTTTCAGCAGATGCTTCCCATTGCTGGAGTATGGTATGAATACATGGCTGGCTCCATGATTGACCACCCTGCTTCATGTTTGCTCGTTTATCAGTGCTAATTTGCCCGGCTAATCTCCCCATTAAGCTCAGTGAGAACATTAGCCTAGAAAATTAGCACTGATGAATGGGCTATTATTCAAAGCAAAATCACCACTTCTACTCGCCTGTTTCTCTACCTCCCTCTCTCTGTCTTTTCATCTTTACCTTTTCATCTTTCTCAGTCTTTGCCTTCCTGTACCCACTGCACTGCTTGCTGGCTCTATTGTTTTCAACTGTGAGACATTAAGGAATGGTTAAGACAGTTGTATAATCTTACAAAACACTGTATAGCATTGAGAAATTTGTTCCAAAGGTGGTTAAGATGCAGGATGAATTCAAGAAGAGGGAGTTCTACCATTGTCATGAGTTCTGGCCATGAGTAGGACTTAGATATAACATTGTAACTGGATGTTTAACACCTTTGTTAGTTGAGCAGCTTGTTGGAAAAACAAAGGCATCACCGATGCCTCTAGTCTCTAGTCTATTTTCTACCGTATTTTTTCTCCTCTGTAAACCTCCCTCTATTCTAATCTTAGCAGGACTTAACAAAAAATGTTCCAGCTTACACACGTTCAAACACACACACCCTCTCTCTTACACACACTGTGAGGCTTTCAAAATAGTGTGTGGTATATGGTTTGATCCCCTTCTTGTTCTTTGCTTCTGAAGGTAGTCTCAATTCTGTTTTATATTCCAATCCCTATAGAGGAAAGCCACACACATACACACACACATTTTGTGTCTCATTGTGAACATGCAAATGGCACACAGCCATGTGCATATACAGTACATGCTCAAACAAAAGAATATACACATGCATGTGTAAACGGTGGTGTCTCTACAGGAACATACACAGGGCTCCTGGGCCTGCAAAGCTTTTTGTTTGCTAGTATCTTAATCCTTCAGAGAAAGAGAGAAAAAAAGAGAAAATTGTGCAGGTGAAAAGAACAGGTAAGAGAGGAACAGAAAAAGTCAGGAAGTGAAAGCAGTACCTCGTTCATTTCTCCATATACACTACATTTGGTCTTCCCTTCTCCCTTTGTCTTATTATCACTGTTTCCTCCTCGTTTCTCATAATTGTCTTTGTCTATTCTCTCTCTCTCTCTCTCTCTCTCTCTC
>VMKM01003790.1:0-28895 GCA_008360985.2 Macquaria ambigua | reverse complement strand
ATATGCAATCACATTGAACATGTAGATACACACAAACAGTTGTACATGTGAGTGTTGTCACTTTAAATTCCTAATATTTTATTCTTTCTTCTCTCTCTTTTTGGAAATGTATTTTGAGAATGTGTCCTCACAGTTAAACATATTATGGGCCATGTTTGTAGGGTTGTTTTGTCAATTCACACAATTGACTGTTCTGTTCACTACTTTTAGAATACATATTACTTCAAACTGAACTAATTTTGTTCATGCCTAAAGAGGAGTAAATACACATAGACAAAAATCCTGACTCATGGAAGTGTTTTGCTGCTGGTCAGACCAAGTGAGAAACTTCAGGACATCAGTTTGGGCTCAGTTAACGTGATGGGCATTTGTTCTTACATTTGTTTTTAAACTTTATGAACTAAATGGTTAATCAAATATTCAATAACATAATCAATAGATGTGCTGTAGATCTGTAATGAAAATAAATGTTGCAGCCGTAGTAAAGAATCTCAAGACTTCAAAGGTGAGTGCAGGACAAAGGCCATCTGCTCAACAACATGTTGTATAACTTATATATCCCCTCTGACCTAGTGTTGGAGAGGACAGACAAAGCCAAAGTTCCTTTTTGTTTCAATCAACAGCAAAAAAAAAAAAAAAAAAACACTCTGTAAATGCATTTGATGTCAAATGTTCTTTGTTTCTGCACCTTCCACACTTGTAACATCTCCAGAAGTGTGAATCTTAAGGTTGATAGTTTCCAGACTAAACCTCCTCAGACAAATGAAGCTTAGAAACACACATTAAACAGTGTGGTAAAACCCACCCTCCACTGCAATGTGTTAGCAATAAAGTGTACGTGTTGCTGGTGTTAATGCGGTGCTTACCCATTGTGGATGGCAGCACGGGGGTCTCTGCTGTTCTTGATGTTAACCATAAGAATGGAAAACCCCAGGAACCACATACTCATGCCAAAGCAGACGCGGTACACTGCCTTGTAGCCCACAAACATTTCACACTTGACATCGGCCTGCAGGCCGGGGACAGAAGAGCCAGCCCCGTCTTCACAGAAGCCTGGGATCTACAGCAAATCACAGGAAGTCACGTTTTAACTTCACAAAGCATCTATGAACTGGGGCAAAGGACCAGGAGCTGAACTTCATATGCTGTTGAGTAGCATTGGGCAATTACCTGAATGTTTAAAAACACATGGAACACATTTACTCAAGTACAATTTTGAAGTACATGTACTTTACTTGAATATTTTCATTTTCTGCTACTTTATACTTTACTATACTTTATCCACTACAATTCAGAGGCAAATATTGTACTTTTACTTTTATTTCAATAATTATAATCCAATAATATTATATACATTATTCTGAAATGGGCCATATTTCATGATGAATACTTTTACTTTTGGCTCTATAGGTAATGTTTGATGCTGATAAGTTTGTACGTTTACTTAATTAACATTTTGAATGCATGACTTTTACTTGTAACAGAGTATTTCTACACTGTGGTATTGCTAGTAAGTACAAGTAAATGATCTGAGCTCCTCTTCCACCACTGACTAACACTAACAACTTAGCACCATCAGTCATCGTGGGCTTGTGTCCTTTGTGCGACTTCATTCAGAAGTCACCCAACAATGTAATGAATAATGTGTGCCAAATCTCACTCAGCTAGAAAAATGACTCAACTGGGGGCACAGGTGCAGATGCTGGTACAGAAAACAGATGCCATGTTGGTCATGTGGTTCCACTTTGGCTTCAGTAAACATGATGCAGACCAGAACAAAGCTAAATGTAAACACTATCAGAAAATAGCTGCGGCTTTGAGAGGAAACATGAGCAATTTGTCCCAATTTATCACCTGAAACACAACCAAGTCATATGTGATGAGTGCACGAAAAAGTAACGACTTGCTTGACAATGGCACGTTTTAGGTGCAGCACTTTTCTAATGTTACTACTGTACATACAGTAAATCATCCTGAAGATGAATGAGACAACAGCAGAAAATCAGCAATCATTTTGACAATCGTTTAATGGTTGAAGTAATTTTTAAGCAAAAGTGGCAAAACATTCACAACATTCCAGCTTCTCAAATGTGAATATTTTTTGGATTATTTTCGTTCGTTTTGATAGTACAATGAATATATTTGTGTTTTGGAATCTTCCTCAGACAAAGGAAGACATCTGAAGACATCACCATGGGCTCTGGGAACTTGTACGATCTTTTTCACTATTTTCTTACATTTCATTGATTAAATGATTGATCGTTTAATCAAGAAAAAAATTGGTAAAATAACTGATAATGAAAATAATCATAGGGTGAGAGAGATTGTAAATGGGACAACATAATAGATAACACTCCTGGCTAACATCATCTCAAGCATTTTATGGTTTAACTCAGATATGAAATGGCATCGTATCAGCGGACATCAATAAGCAACAAGAAATTGCAGTACAGAAATGCCAAAGATGCTTTTGAGATCATTTAGAAATAGCGTCACCATTAGTTTATCCATCAGAGAGCACTGACAAGCTTACTTTGCAAAATTTTCTGCAGAGTACATACATTGGTCAGTTCACTAAAAAAATTAATAAATATATGTTTGTGTAAAAAATGAATATTGGTCTAAATTATTATCAGATATTGAAACTCTCAAATATCCATATCAGCAACAGCCTCAAAACTCCTGCGATGGATATCATTCAGAGCTACTACTAGCGCCTCTTATGCCATCTCTCTGGGTCACTTATTTGCATTGGCTGTTAACAATAAGCAGGCAGCTACAGCACAATTAAACCTGTGTATATAACGTTAACTTTTAAATCTGTGTAATATCACATAAATGCATTCACACATACAGTGATTACTTCCTATTCTGTGTTTGACAAAGAAATGGGGCGTTACTGTGAATCTGTACATTTACTGTATTTCCATGGTCCACTCATACCCTTTTTAGCTGCTGATCCACACCTGGCGACAGCATGATGCAGGCGACGATGGTCCCCAGCAGCAAGATGAAGGCGTAGATGACCCTGGTCACGGTGGAGTTCCTGCTGCTCGGACAGCAGCTGCACATCAGACAGGTTGCACTGCTGCACAGGCACGGCACCTGGAGACAAACAAAATCACACATTTCAGCATCTACCTGGAAAAGGAGGAACATGGAAAAACAGGTGACGAGTTTAAGGGAAAACCTAAAATAAAAATGAGTGTAGAAACAGAACAAATGCAGATGCTTCCAGATGTATTGTATGATACAATTAAGAAACTGACATCCTAATTTACTCTTCAACTGCTTTCATCACTTACTCTTCAAATGACAATTCAACTGCTTTCAGTGATTGCACTTTGACAGTTTAAACCCTTTAAGGTATCACATCTTCACTTTCGAACAACAACAAAAAACTTCTCTAGCTTGTCTAACTCGTACAACTTCCACTGCTCATACCCAATTTACTCCAACTGCTTTCAGTATGGGGGTGTGAATCTCTAGGCACCTGACGATTCGATTCGATTACGATTCAGAGGGCTACAATGCGATTATAAAACGATTATCGTTGCATCTTGATCAGTGTCTGAAATTAAACTTTTGACTCACCTATTTCCTTCTGTTAACTGTTTTGTATTGGTTTGCAGGGACCCCACAATTTAGTTTTGAGTTTAATTAAATTTAATTCACTTAACAGGTTAATTTGAAATTAATTTCTAGGAAGGTAATGTTTATATTCCAAGATGTACTGATCTAACATGTTTTCCAGGATCCAGTGTTCATAATTTAGTATTTTATGCCGTATTAATGTTTGTGGATGCGTTGTATGGCTTCCAAAGAGTTTGAAGCACAAGTAGTAAAAGAAGAACAACTTCCTCCGTTGTTGTACGTTGCAGTTGTTATCACAAAGCTAGCAGAGAAAATATGCTGGCAGACTCTGGCTGCATCACATGACTATTTTGGTACAAACACTTGTCCGCCAGTCTTCCAAGACTTACTCGCCAAATGGAATTGCCGGTCGGATTGTATCCATCTTTGGTTGCTCACGCTCGGCCGTCCTCACCAGCCCAAGTAGCCTAGCTTAGAACGTAAACATGAAGCACGTTTTACGTCCATTACGTTTCACCATCCAATTGGTTCAGCCACGAGGAACGATTTTTTTCCACACCTCTATTTCAGTACTCCCATTTCAGCCAACACTTCATCGTCTCTCACTTCATACACTTGAACTGGTACTAAAGTCTTTCAGGATTTCCACTTCAACCAACACTTCCAGATACATTTATCACCTACACTTCAAATTACAGTTCAACTTCATTCATTACACTTCAACTGAAACTTCAACTTCCTTTAGAACTTCCATTTTAACAGCTAATTCAACTTCTTTCAATATCTGTAATTTGAAAAACAATTGTGAAATATGTTCAACTTGCTTCTTTTGTCCAACCAACAGTCCAAAACCCAAACACTCCTCATTTACTGTCATAAATGATAAAGATAAACACCAAATCCTCACATTTAAGAAGCTGAAACTAGCGAATGTTTGGCTTTCTTGTTTGAAAAATGACTGCAAAGGATTAATCAATTATCAAAATAGTTGGCAATTAATATTCTTTCGATCGATGAATCGATTAACCGACTAATCGTTGCAGCAGTAGTAAACAAATCCAATGAAAATCCAAAACCATAAAAAAATGTTCCCATGTCGTTCTGTTCATTAGCAGGAGGCTGAGGCTAATGTCTTTTCTCGGTTTCTAAATATGGTAAATGCGATTGGACATGAGCGAGAAGATGTTGATAATTCATCATCTGAAAGTCATCTGCCAAGGCAATATCCTCTGACGATCATTGACTTTTGGTCTGTGTCTGAACTAAAGGCTTAAGTGAATCTGCTATTTAGCCGTTCTCCCATTCAGCTCTTGAACTAATCTACCAATGGTATAAGGTTAGTTTGCAGACCATGACCATGGAATACGAAGGAGTTTTTCAGTGACAGTGGGAGTAAGATTCTCACAGGATGCAGAAAAGAGAATCTCTTCTTGGAAAAAGAACAGTTAAGACTGACCTTGCATGCCAACTGTAGAAGTCATGGTGACAGAATGAAATGATGATCTGACTGGGGATGGGTAGGTGGAAATGTACTCACTCTATTTATGGACAAGGTGTTCTGCCAGTTTTCTGTTTTACTGGCATTAAATACTCCAACTCTGAAAGTCTGCTTGTACAATTTGTATTGGAGTGTACATTGACAGAAATATGCTGTGAAAAGACTAAACTATTATAGGATTTTAAAAGAACTCCACCAAACATAAGGAACTCATAACCCATATTTTATCTCCACACAGAATCCAATCAATATTTCTGCTAGTCATGTGGATCGGGATCACAGCAAATAAAGGATCCAAAACAGTTAAAAACAACAATAATAATAAAATAGGACCAGTATTCTGGTATATACACTCTGTATAGTATGTATGCATATTGATATTCATAGTGTGTTAGGATGTGAAAGCATCTGACAACAGGACAGTTGAGAAAAGAAGCCAGAAGAGCTGTAGGCCGGGAAAGGAGTATTTTTTAAGCAAACATTCCCCAAATTCACTGATTCCAGCTTCTCAGATGTGAATATTTGCTGGTTTTCTTTGTCTTCTATTATAGTAAATTAAAAATGAAAAGATTTGGGGTTTTGGATTGTTGGTGGGACAAAACTAGCACTTTGAAGACATCACCTTTGGCTTGGGAAAATAGTGATGGACAAGTTGTCTGATATTTTATAGGCCGAATTAATTGAGAAAATAATCTGCAGAGTAATAGATCATGACAATAATCGTTAGTCGCAGCTCTGGAAAGGAAAGGTGGAAATTAAAGATAATTGTTTTAATATTGCACCAAATTCCTCCCATCTCATTGTTGATGTTTTGAAACTCAAAATCTTCAAGCTATGGGGGAGGCAGTGTGGTATAATTGAGTCCAGAGACAGACATCGAGATGCTGATTAGAGTCCTGGTTATTTGTTATGTCAATGTGACAACTTTATCTTTGTCTAATTAAACTGGGATGTAATTAACAGTTGGAAAAGGTTCACATTTTTTTACACACATAACTCAAGCATAGTATACTTAAGCATAAAACATCTTGAGGCATTTTCTCAGTTTTCATAACAAGACCACTGTCCACAATATTGGGACAGGCCTCCACTGTTTACAGGAAGTAGCCTATTTAAAGTCAGCACTAAACTGAGGTGCCATGGCAAATGTACAATCAGCCACATGCATTTCCAGGAAACCAGTGAAGGTCAGGAGGTTTGTGGCCTCAGCCAGAGTACACCTGTGAGCTTAATTGTTTGGAAACATACACACACAAACACATAAATTCAGCCCAGACGGATGTGGACTGGACCAATCATTCAACGTTCAGATGTGTCTCACTACCACTATCAAAACAGGCCGTTGTAATGACAAAATATAACAGAGCATAATTCTTCACTTCTCAACTGAAAGTAATTTTGGTAGATAACTGTGATATATGTTGGACTGTTTAAAGGATGAGGCTTTATTGGTTTATTATTCTATATTTTTATAATTGTAAACAATAGGGCTGCAACTAACGATTATTTTCATTATCGATTAATCTGCCAATTATTTTCACAATTAATCGATTAATCGTTTAGTCTATAAAATGTAAAAAAAAAAATGATGATGAAAATGATCATCACAATTTCCCAGAGCCCAAAGTTCTTTTGTTCGACCAGCAGTCCAAAACCCAAAGACTCTTCATTTACTGTCAGAAATGACAAAAAAAAGCAGCAAAAAGACTCAACAGACTGGTTAAGAAGGCCAGCTCTGTCCTGGGATGCCCCCTCGACCCAGTGGAGGTGGTGGGAGAAAGGATAATGATGACTAAGCTATCTTCCCTGATTGAAAACATATCACATCCCATGCAAGACACTCTGACAGCACTGGGCAGCTCCTACAGTAACAGGCTGCTTCATCCGCAGTGTGTGAAGGAGAGATACCGCAGGTCCTTCCTTCCTGCTGCTGTCAGACTTTATAATCAACACTGCTCCCAGTAGACCACACACCAAAAATGACAATTTCACTTAAAATAAATATACACCAAACTGTGCAATATGTGTATTAATGTCAATTTTTAAGTTTTGTTTTTAAACTTATTTATTAATTTATTATATCTTGCTTTTTCTTACTGATGTTTGTTGCTATTGTGCTATCCCCTTGCTGTTGTATCACTGTAAATTTCCCTGCTGTGGGATTAATAAAGGATTATCTTATTTTATCTTAAATCCTCACATTTAAGAAGCTGGAACCAGCATGTTTGACAGTTGTGCTTGAAAAATAACTGAAGTGATTCATTTGATTAATCGACAACCAACAATGTGTTAGTCCATCACTTGGTACTTTCTGATCCTGTTGGTGGCTCTCAAGCCCATTGGTTCCTTCTGAAAATGTAAATCTTTAAAAACTTTACAAATATTAAGTTTCGTTTTAAAAAAGGCTAATCTAATTTACTAAAACAGCTGGCCACTGTAGTTTTTATCAAATGTTACTCAAACAGGAACAAATAGTGCATTTGTTGAGGACTATTTTCAGCGGCGGATTAATACACATTTACTTGTGTGGCAAATATTTCCAGCAGCAGGGCGGTTTATGCGGGATTGACTCAAAATAAAGTGGCCTTGTTATGGCAGGGCAGGTTTATGTGTATAGCCCCTTTCAACTACAACAAGGCAATTCTAAGTGCTTTACATGAGACATAAATTGGCATTAAGATATAAAAGAAACACAGGATAGTATAAAAAGACACACATAGGATTTAAAGTCAGGTGAGAGGACTATTAATGGCCTATTTCCATTAAGTATCACTTCATTGAAAAATAGGTACAGTTCACTGACCTACTCATACAGCCTGTGTATTCATTTACAATAAGCCGCTTTCTACACTGCTTTAGACTGTCTCTCTCTCCTACACTGACAAATGAGTGGAGTCAAGAGATAAGGAGGCCCGGAAGACTGTCAACAAGTTAATACCCCTGCCAGCCAGACAAGGTCGACTTAGTACAACCACAGACTAGGCCATGGTAATGTGTGCCAGATAACACGCAGCCAGCACATGACCAACCAGCCCACGCTCTGACCTGACCTGAAGCAAAATCAACTCTGGAAATGTGTTTGTTAGTGGAAAATCGACAGAAGCATGGTCTTCATTTTGCTTGAGAATCGCGAGAGCTTTACAGTCCTCTACTGAAAAGGACAGATAGCGCTGAAGTGATTAGACGATTGATTTATTTGTCAAATTGATGACAAACTTCATAATCTATATTAATCTTTTCGTTCATTCATCAAGTAAAAATCATTTACTGGTCACAGCTTCAGAAATGTGAGGATTTGTTTCTTTTCTCTATTTGAAAATCACCATAAATTCATTACCTGGAATAACTGATTACTGGACAACTTGTGATGTATGTTTGTCTTTCTTTTTGACTTTTTGTATTAATTGTAATAAGTTGCTAAATTAATAAACAAAATAATTGAGTGAATGCATGTGTGCTGTCTGGCACCTTAAGCCTTTCATCTACTACATTCTTGTAGTATTTGTCCTGATCCAAACCTGAAATGGATCTTCTCCCTACTTCTAACTTAGTTACATGCTGTTCTGCTCTTCTCTTGCCATACACTAGTGCATGCTGTTATCATCATCTGAATCCAAATGTAAGGCAACACAGCAGAGTTAATCCAATTAATCACGTGTAAGCAGATGACGAAGTGTGTTATGATTAACCCTTTGCTTTGCTGCGTGTTCATGTTTTGTCTACTGTTCCTCTTGTTGGAAATATTTTATAATAGACACTAACATTTAGCAGGTTAGCTAACTACAGGTTACACTCTGACGGTGTTATACTGTAAATTAGGCCTTATTGTTACCAAGAATAACCTTTCGTTTGTCTTTATGGCACATAACGTACATGTCGTAAAGATATGACATGCTGATAACAATCTGAAATGTCTCAGTGTCTCAAGTGTCAATAGAGATTTCTTCATATTTCTTCAATAACATTTCAACCATTAAGAAAGGTTCGGCTGACAAAGTATTCTTTCGCCGATGTAAATTAAGATTAAAAGGTGGCGGTCGGACTCGGATGTAAGCAGTGCGCAACCACTGAATACGTTAAAATATAATTGAAAAAACGCTGCTAAGTGAATCAGGTGAGGACGGAATTAACCAATAAACCTAAGCAATTCATTCAAGAGTTTAAGTTACATTCTATCTCTGCCCAGAAGTGAGAAAAAGAGAGAGGCACGATTAAAACGCCAGATATTTGAATGGAGTTCGGCTTTCCGTTCTTCCACTAAATATACAAGCTGTCGGACGGATGAGAGCAGGATGAAACAATTAATCAACTGAAATTTAACCGAAATAAGTACTGCTTTGTGAATAAGTCATCAATATTTTCGAGTCGCGAGTTCAAGTACTAAGTTACGTTCTGTTCTAGCTAAGCCCCAAAGCGAGGAGAGGAGGACTAGGAATTAAAACACCAGATATTTGAGTTGAGTTTGGCTTTACATGATCGCCTTACAGGAGAGCGGTATGTTCGATTCACTTCAATTCAATTTGGCTTTATTAGCATGAAAGTTTCAAGAACAATGTTGCCAAAGCATCGAAATATGATTTGTCCAAATATATGGACGGTACAATAACAGTAGCCTAATATACTAGAGGATGGAGCTATATTACCTGTTGCTTCATGACGTCATCGTACCTTACATTTCCCATCAGTTTAAAACAATGTGGTTGTAAATGACACAGTTCATACTCGCAATATTAGAACTTACCCAGCTTGCGAAGGTAAAGGCCCCTAGAACAGCTCCCATGGCTGTCCAGTGTCAGTACAGTAACGGACAGTCCGTAAATCCGTGTTCCTCTTCCCGTTACTTGTGTTCTGGTCCCTCCAGCGTGGATTTCTTCTTCTTCTAATGAATTTCCGGCAGGCTGTACACTGAAAATCGTAATGCTGCCCTCCAGAGACAAGGGCTTGCTGTTTATTCTATATTCTAATATATAGTCCAGTTGAGTGGAGACATTTTAAGATTACTCTACCAAGAGGTTGAAAATTCATTTCAGATGTAAAAATAGACTTGAAAGAGAAATATGAGAAATAAAGACCCAGGTCTGTCAACTCCCTAACACTGCCTTTCACTTCTGTATTTGTTACATGAGAACACAACATGTTGGACTGCTTTCAAATGTCCACACTGACACAGACCATCTGTATGTTTGCCTATGACTTTCAAATAGCTGGCTGGACCACAGTGCCCCAGTCTCAGCCTAGTTAGGATGGCACCATCCCTTCTCCCAGATTTTATCACCCACCTCTCACTTTTAACAGATGACCGCCTACCCCTTTGATATTTTGTCCACTCTTTTTGCCACTGAAGCTCTAATTTTTCTTTGCAACTGAATCTTCAGATCAATAATTTCCCTTGACAGAGATTCCTTAGCCAATTTGTCAGAGATTTCATTTCCCTCAACCCCTGAGTGTCCAGGTACCCACAAAAAACCCACATGGCAGCCCATATTCTCAATTTTATAATTTATTATTTATATGTATAGCATGGGTTGAATTTACCAGAGTGGTGTGTTCTTTGATAAACTTTACTCTTTGCTTTTAGATTTTACAGTACTTATTTATTTTGATTCCTTTTTTTAAACAATTTGTATATATTGTTTTTATTGATATGTATTTCTTTATTGAATATTTATGGATGTCATTATCTCTTTTAGACTTTCTGTGACCTTTTTTAATTGTTTACCAGGACACTAGTATCTCCCCCTTCTAAAGGGCCCGTTTCTCTCCTCACACCCCCCCCAATAACAGTTTATTACCTTATCCAATAGGTGCTGTCTGGTCTTCCCTTCCCGTGTACTTGTCTTAGGGGTTTTTGTTATTTTTTAATTGATGTTCTTAGTTGTGTATTGTTTAATCCTAACATTTGGAGACACTGGCTCATTTATTTTAATATTTCTCTATATTTATCTCCTTTAACACTTACCTTCCTACCTTGTTATTCCTTTTATGTTCCTAAATGGGGCTTTTGTTGCACAGACTTAGGATATTTCTTGAGCCCGTGCCCACTCGCATCCCAAGATGCAAGACCTAGCTTTTACCTAAACTAAATCTCCAGGAGCAGGGCCGGACAGGTCCTTGATGTCTCATCTCTCAAAGCCAACAAGGCAGCTGTTGAATCCAAGCAGATGATAGCCTACTTTTAGGGGGTTTGACCCGCCAGCTGTTTTATGAGGTGAAGAAAATTTGACTTCTTTTCCTTACCTATAAACTCCCAAAAATCCTCCAAAAGACATTTTGCTGCAGAGCTAGATTTTAGGCCACTTAACTTAACCCAATAATGGAGCCCAAGTTGGTTTCTCTCTCCTAGTTCTTAAAGGTGATTCCCCCATTTCAACAAGTAAAGCTGGAATAGGTGTCGTTCTAAAAGCTCCACAGCAAATTCTTGGGGCCTTTGCGTGGATCTGGTCCAGTTTGCTAAGAATAGAATTAGCAGCTCACCCAAACACAACACTCCCACAATCTAAAGTGGATCTCATCATGGCTTGATAAATCATAAGCAAGGTGTCACTCTCAGCCCCCCAACCACTTCCAGCTAAATTACAGAGAATGTAAATACTTTCTTATATTTACAAATTATTTTATCTACATGAGTCTTCCATGTTAGTTTTTCATCCATCCACACACCAAGAAATTTGAATTTGAAGATGACTCTTTCTAGGGGATACTTGTACATAGAAAGATAGCAGGAATTTTCCTCTTGAAACCTAAGATCATGAATTTATTTTCAGACGTGGAACAGAACAGATGACCAATATACCTCCCAGATATAGTTAAAAAGAACAAGGATTTCATCTAACACAATATCATCTAAATGTTTAAGCAGGTCATAACTTATCTTGTCTTGGCCTGGAGTGGTATTTGCCCCTGTCTGCAATGCACCCTTAAGGATTTTGTTTTCTGCGATTAATTCGCACGTCAATATTTAAAAAACTGTTAGTTTTGTCATGAGTACTTTCACATAGAACGCAAATATTAGGTGGTGAAAAAGCTTTCGCAAAGTGAATAAAGGCATCAGCCAACCACGCTGTGCCAGATGCAGGATAGTGAGTATCTGATGTAGTTTACTGTTGGATATAGTAGAGTTGGCAGCAAGGAAACTGTCATAGCAGGTTTGGCTCATCATATTAATCAAATACGGGAGGCACTCTGTGTAGCTTTTTACCTGCAGGGCACATAGACTACCCAAAATAACAAGACACTGGAGCATACATATTGGAGCACACAGAGGCTTTATGAGTGCTCCAGTGTCGTATTTCTAGTGTTTCAGTGTCATATATTTTTTCTGAAGAATGAGCTGGCGCAAATCTATTTATTGCAAAGTCGCATTGCTGCTGGTATGAATAGTTTTGATGCAAAATATTCGCAAACATTTTGCATTTTCGTGTCGTCACATTCACGGTGTGTAAAGGCCTCTAAGCTCTTTCAAAGAGAAAAACACATTAAATGAGCTGTAAAATAATTTAATTTCCATTTTTTTACTTTCAAGACTTTCTCCCTTATCATTAAGCCCTCTTCTCCTAGTGACATCCTGAAAAATCTTAACGCACACATCTGCTTTTCCTTTACTATTTACTGCCTCAGAGCAACCATAATTCAGAACTGGCACTGTTGTCTTAACAACTTTTCCAGACATTTTATGGATTCTGGACCATATCTCATTTCTTCCAAAATGTCTTCTTTATATCCTTAATAGTTTTCCTTGCTAATGCTCTACATCGCTTGTAATCAATAGAATTTGCCTGAGTGGGGTTTTTACATATGTTTCTAAATGCTTGCTTTCTCTTTCTCACCGCCTTATCACAGTCCCTATTCCACCATGGAACGCTCAAGATCATTTCAATTAAAGAATCATTGTATTCATCTACTGATCCAGTGTTATTGACTTCCTCTAAGCCTATTGCAGTACCTTCCTCAAACTTGTCCCATGTAGCTTGGGCAAAATCAAATCTTTTAACTCTGTCCCCAGGATCCATAATTAGGGGACATTCCAAACTGGCTATGAACAGGAAAGTGATCATTGAGTTTTCCCCCAGGGCATTCCATTCCCCAAATCTCGCTAGAGCTGGATAAGCAAGTGTCAGATCTAAACAAGACATTTTAAATGAATTAATTTCAAATCGAGTTGGTCTGCTGTCATTCATAATTACTAGATTGCCATTATCTAAGAGTTTCTCAATCACAACACCATTTGCATCTCTTTCCTGACTTCCCCACAAGGGGTTATGATAATTAAAATCACCTACCCAGATGACAGGGGAACCTACCTTATTTACTGTATCCTCAGGTTCAGACAGAATTAGAGGCTTACATGCATTATAGAAGTTGACTAAATTCGTTTTGCCCTGAGAACTCCACACTTCAACTATTAAGCATTCAAAAGACACCTCACACTAACAAATTTTATACTGAATCCCTGATTTAATAAAAAATAGCACACCCACCATCTGGCCTATCAGGTCTGTCTTTGTGGAGACATACATATCCTGGAATGACAAAGTCAAGGCAAGGTTTTAGCCATATTCCCTGAGTACATAAAAAGTCAGGTCTAATCTGACAATTCATTTCTTAAGTTCCTGTCCATTGGCAATGAGACTTCTTTTCCTCAGAAAGGTCACCCTCATCCATAACCACTCCTTCCTCCATCTCATCCCTGCTCTCAGCATGGCTTATTGTTGCTGGCTTGCCCTCATAAACTCATGTAGAGACTGGGGAGAATAATCCTTTACACCAAAAACTTGACTGCTGCTTCAGACACAAACGTAATTAGGCTTTCCTCTTTGATAAAGCTTATAGTAGGGCTGACTCAGGTGAGCCCGAAGCTACCCCTTAGTTATGCTGCTATAGGCCTAGACTGCTGGAAGACTCCCCTCTCCATCTGTACGCACTCCTATCCCATTAATGCTTGTTACTAACTCGACTGCTTCCCTTTCCCGTACTTGTGTGCTTTCTCTCCTCTCTTTCTCTCTCTCTCTCTCCTTCTGTTGCTTTCTGCAGGTATTTCTGCCTCCAGAGCTGTAGAGTCTGGATCTATGGTTGCACCTGCTGCCCCCATGTTCCTGCTCAACAGCTGCTGCTGTTATTACTGTTATTGCTCTTATTATTAGTATTACTATTATTATATTGCTATTAGTATTATTTTATTAATATTAACATCAATACCATTACCACAACTATTACTTTACACCGATCAGCCATAACATTATGACCACTGACTGGTCATAATGGAGGAACATTGATTATCTTGTTACAATGGCACCTGTCAGATATATATACAGTATATATATATGTTCAATTCAATTCAATTCAATTCAGTTTTATTTATATAGCACCATATCATAACAAAGTTATCTCAGGGCACTTTTTCGAGTAGAGCAGGTCTAGACCGACTCTTTATATTTACAGAGACCCAACATTTCCCACCATGAGCAGCACTATTCAGTGCTTCAGTATATATGTGTGTGTATATATATACACACACACACATATATACTCATATATACATATGCTGGATTTTTATGTGCTTGTATACTTGTGTATATACATATGCATTGCATGATGTATGGATATGTACATATATGTGTATATGGATTCACACATGCATATGTATACTTGTATTATTGGCATGCACTCACACACACATACACACACATGTATGCTATATGCTGTATGCTAATATGCATGCCTGTATGCACAATGTATGTATGTACACTAGCTGTGATATTGTTGATGATATATCTTAATATGTATGTATATGTAACTAATATGTGTATATATATATATATATATATATATAGGTGCCATTGTAACGAGGTAATCAATGTTCCTTCACTTCACCTGTCAGTGGTCTTAAAGTTGTGGCTGATCGTATATGTGTGTGTGTATGTGTGTGTGAGTGTATACACATATACAGTATATATATACGTATGTGTGTATCTATATATACATGTATATATGTATGTACAGTATGTATGTATATGTATATACAGTATATGCATATATATATACATATAAACACAGTATATGTATATACAGTCAGGTCCATAAATATTGGGACATCGACACAATTCTCATCTTTTGGGCTCTATACACCACAATGGATTTGAAATGAAACGAACAAGATGTGCTTTAACTGCAGACTTTCAGCTTTAATTTGAGGGTATTTACATCCAAATCAGGTGAACGGTGTAGGAATTACAACAGTTTCTATATGTGCCTCCCACTTTTTAAGGGACCAAAAGTAATGGGACAAACTAAACAATCATAAATCAAACTTACACTTTTTAATACTTGGTTGCAAATCCTTTGCAGTCAATTACAGCCTGAAGTCTGGAACGCATAGACATCACCAGATGCTGGGTTTCATCCCTGGTGATGCTCTGCCAGGCCTCTACTTCAACTGTCTTCAGTTCCTGCTTGTTCTTGGGGCATTTTCCCTTCAGTTTTGTCTTCATCAAGTGAAATGCATGCTCAATCTGATTCAGGTCAGGTGATTGACTTGGCCATTGCATAACATTCCACTTATTTGCCTTAAAAAACTCTTTGGTTGCTTTCGCAGTATGCTTCGGGTCATTGTCCATCTGCACTGTGAAGCGCCGTCCAATGAGTTCTGAAGCATTTGACTGAATATGAGCAGATAATATTGCCCGAAACACTTCAGAATTCATCCTGCTGTTTTTGTCAGCAGTCGCATCATCAATAAATACAAGGGAACCAGTTCCATTGGCAGCCATACATGCCCACGCCATGACACTACCACCACCATGCTTCACTGATGAGGTGGTATGTTGTGGATCATGAGCAGTTCCTTTCCTTCTCCATACTCTTCTCTTCCCATCACTCTGGTACAAGTACAAGGTACTTTGTCTCATCTGTCCATAGGATGTTGTTCCAGAACTGTAAAGGTTTTTTTAGATGTTGTTTGGCAAACTCTAATCTGGTCTTCCTGTTTTTGAGGCTCACCAATGGTTTACATCTTGTGGTGAACCCTCTGTATTCATCTGGTGAAGTCTTCTCTTGATTGTTGACTTTGACACACATACACCTACCTCCTGGAGAGTGTTCTCGATCTGGCCAACTGTTGTGAAGGGGTTTTTCTTCACCAGGGAAAGAATTCTTCTGTCATCCACCACAGTTGTTTTCCGTGGTCTTCCGATGTGTTCTTTCTTTTTAAGAATGTTCCAAACAGTTGATTTGGCCACACCTAATGTTTTTGCTATCTCTCTGATGGGTTTGTTTTGATTTTTCAGCCTAATGATGGCTTGCTTCACTGATAGTGACAGCTCTTTGGATCTCATATTGAGAGTTGACAGCAAGAGATTCCAAATGCAAATATCACACCTGGAATCAACTCCAGACCTTTTACCTGCTTAATTGATGATGAAATAACGAGGGAATAGCCCACACCTGTCCATGAAATAGCTTTTGAGTCGATTGTCCCATTACTTTTGGTCCCTTAAAAAGTGGGAGGCACATATAGAAACTGTTTCCTACACCGTTCACCTGATTTGGATGTAAATACCCTCAAATTAAAGCTGAAAGTCTGCAGTTAAAGCACATCTTGTTCGTTTCATTTCAAATCCATTGTGGTGTATAGAGCCCAAAAGATGAGAATTGTGTCGATGTCCCAATATTTATGGACCTGACTGTATATATACACACGCATATATATACTGAATATATATATATATACACAGTATATATATCTGACAGGTGCCATTGTAACGAGATAATCAATGTTCCTCCATTATGACCAGTCAGTGGTCATAATGTTATGGCTGATTGGTGTACATCTCTATGTAGAACTGTACTGTACTACTGTATGTCCCCCTCCCTGAATTATTTTCGTAAGCACCATATATCACATCAACCATAAATGCAAGAAGGGATTCCTTGTTGATCACCACTCCCCGACTAGCCATCCATGGTAGATGAAGGCAGATCACACACCAAGGACCAGTTCTTCCACTGATTAAGCCACTAGACCCTTCCACTTTTTTTAGGGCTTCTGCATAGGAGATCCTATGCTGATCTCTGACCTGCTGAACGTTTCGAGGAGCACCCAAAGGGACAGAAAAAATTGGTGGTTGAAAAAAAAAAGATCTTCTGTTTTATGGCAGTTGGCATTCATTATGGTGTGTTCACACGAATAAGCAAATAGAATTTTTTGCGTGGTGAGATTACATACAATGTCAATGCAAAGACACTAATAGAAGCAAATTCGTGCTGGGTGACGTGAATGACGCAACACGGACTTCACATCATCTGCATATAAGTTGAAATTTTTCAACTTGGGAAAATTGAAATTTCTCAGGCGCATGACCCTGTCTAGCGAAAGCCTATCAGTGCTAAGATTCTCCTGACGTCACTGATGTTCGGACGTTGTAGCAGTCTGAGGGCAGCCAGAGCTCTACGATAATACTTATTTGTTATTTGACTGGATACAGAAGGAGATAGCCTGGAGAAAAATAAGCTGCAAAGTTGGACTACCTGGTAAGTTCTTAAAATATGTGTCTTTTACTTGATTCCAGCTATCGGTTGTACTTTACTATGAACCAAGTTAGCACTAGCATTAGCACAGCTGGCTTTCCCGGGCATATTTGTCTGGCTTACTACGATTCAGATTCAACATCATGTTTCTTGTCAGGGGAGACATGCCGGAAGTGAAAGGGCCTCTGGGACACATTTAAAAGAAAGGAGAAAGGAGGAGGAGGAGAGAAAGAAGAGTGGGTCAGCAGCAGGGCCAACTATGAGGTGGAAGTACTCTGCGGTCCTCTATTCCCTTGACCCCTTTATTATCCCGAGAGGGACGAGCAGTAACATGGGGCGAAGGAGATTGACATGGGAGGTTGGTTGACAAGTGAATACACACACAGCATGGGAAACTCCTCCTTTTCCTCTGGAAAATATTTAGTAGAGATATTTATTGTCACAGCCTGCACTATAAAAAAAAAACTGACAAAGAAAATGTGAAAATACCTGAAACTAATCTGTATTCTCACCTGTACCAAACCTGTAATTAAAAAATATTTAGTAGCTAAAATGAACAATACAATACAATAAAAATGGTGTGTGGAAATCAAAGACCAGATATTATCATGTCTGGAACTGTATGATGTATTAATATGGATTGTTAAATAATATATAGCATTTGTAAAATGCTTTATGTGCTGTAACTGACACCGAGAGCTGGAATGACCAGTTCTATTACAATTCCTATATCTGCCAAACAAAAAAACCAAGACATCTTTGTTATATTGTCACTACAGACAAGCCAGATCAGTCATCAGAAGGAAGCGAGGCAGAGTCTCACAGTGGTCCTGCTGCTGCAACATCTGCAAAACCACCCACAGGTATGTACATGACAACAGTTGGATTGCATTTTTTATGGTATGATTATAATTTCTGCATGAATGGTATGTTTTTCACTAAGAAAAATTTAAATTTAAAATCTATCATTACCATATATAGGCATGTAATATCCTGCTGTTGAAAGAGTATTTTGCTATTTCCCTGTGTGTTTTCATCTGACCTTAAGTACACTGGTGTCCTTGGTACATTTGATTTGTGAGCACTGTGGTGCTCAATCTGGAACCAGTAGATTAGGTTATCGGGGCGGCAATCTTTGCAGGGCATCAACCAGGCTTTCTCTCTCTCCTGGCCCTCCTCTCAGCCCATCCCTGCTGCCACCATTCATCATCACATGTTGTTTCAAACAAATGTTGTTTCTAAAATAAAAGCACTTTATTTCCATAAGGACTCAAATGTGACTTACTTCATGTTCTTTGTTTACAAATACAGTTTATAATACAGTACAATACAACACAGCTGACACACAAACAGCCTTATGTGCCTTCCTTTATGTATATAGAAAGAGTCAGTTCTAGAAATAGAATAGATACTGCAGTACCCTTATCTAAACGAAAATTTGAAATGAAATGTATTTTTTTTGTCTCTAATCATAAAATCATTTAAAAAGCAGAAAGTGGGACACTTGTATTAGACTAATCATTTACAAAACAATAATACCAGATAATACCATTTTCGTGTCTTTCTATTGGCTTATGAGTAATTCTGTAGCCCAACATCTTTACCTTGACAGTTTCACAATATAAAAAGTTATCTAAATCATTTAAAAAGACAGTTTTTCGTCTTTTAGCCATTTTGTTATTATTTAATTATTGCATATTGCTGTTGAATGTAACAGACTTGCTTGATAAAATCAGCACATCACAGTGATGTCTTTTACTGTTGTGTTTATTGTTGTTATGCTATTGTGTTGTAATGCAGTGTAGACATGCCAAATTAAAGCTGTATTACCTCACAATATATCATAGATAAAAAATAAAAGCAAACACAATGCTGTCTATGATATGAATATGAATTGATGACCAATCAGACAGTTGGAGAGTGCCAGATCAAAGCGCATGACCAAAAGCTAAATTCACCTCCATGCCTCTGTGGTGGACACAGCCATGAACTCCTCCACGAGGCAGTCCCAAATAGCAGTGGCAACATCAGAGACAATCTTGGACAAAGTGGAGACACCAACACGGAAGCTATTAGTGATGGTCCTGAATGAGGTAGGTAGGTAGATACTGTCTGTCATAAAATCTATGTCTGCAGAGCTGCTGTCATCAATAATAAACATCTTAAATGAAGATGAGTTTAAGTTACACAGTATGTAGATATCTATGTGTATATACAATGACGTCGCTGCCATATTTGTGCCTAATTTAGATGACGTTATTTTCAGTGTTGATGGAGCAGCTACAATGTTAGCATATCATAGCCCTGATCTCATCAATTCAGATTTTTTAGAAATTGGCATCATGATGTAGTTATTTTGACATCCTTTTGATGAGTTTATTGAAATTAAATCACAGCAAAATCTCTATACTTTGGGTTCATACCGCTGTAGTAAGCCAGATTAATTTAGCCAATGTGTGACTTGCTAGATACAGTGAATATTTATTGATTTTGACCCACCAATTATGAAACTGCCACTCACTGGAGACATATGGACAGGTGCTCCGCAGCTGAGACGGAACGCCTGTAGTTGGTGTCTATCCGGGAAATCCTGGCACCGATCCTAGCTAACAGGTCATCAAACTCAGCACTGGTCTGCCTCAAGTAACGCTGGAAGCGGCGGCCATCCAGACACAGTTCCCAGAGAAGGCGGTGAAATTCAACTAGCTCTGTGCACCGGATGATGTTATGACCCCAGACACTACAGCGTTAACACAAATGATCCCGTGGTCAAACTCGAGCAAGTATCACCAGATGAAAATTCGCTTCGCTTTTGGTGTGAACACACCATAAGTGTTGCATTACCGCCAACTGCTATTTATAGTGTCCACCCAAAGTGATCCCATTCAAGACATTGTCCATTTTATAACCCAGACCCAATTGTCTGTTTTGGTGCAAATTCTTCCCTCAGTGTAACATCTACATCTTCTCCAGATATGTCCACAATGTTCAAGGCGTCCACCACCATCTTAATCCTTTCTGACTTCCTCTGTATTTCAACAACACATTTTATAATCATGGCAATGAATGACAAAAATCGTTTCTTGTCCATGCAGATACTCTGATCAGCTCCATTTCTTTTCTGCTCCTGTTCCTTTTGCACTGTCACCATTTCGCTGTTTCTCTCCATTATCTTAGCAGTTTCAGCGTATGACAATCCTTTTTCTGCTCTGACCTTATTCACTTTCACTTCTGTAACTCTTTTTGGTCACTGTGCTGACCCTGTAAGGAGATTTCCCTCGCAGGCACTTTGTTTGCTTTCTCTTTGCATTCCTCCACATTGCAGTTATCCTTCCCACATCTCCCACATCTTCTGACTTCTCTACATACTGCAGAAACATGTCCATATTCCTGACAGCAGAAACATCTGAGAGTCTTGCGTCACGCAAGGGTAAGGGCCTAGCAACCTTGACAGCTGCACTTGACAACAGCAAGCCCCCAGGAAGAGCACCAGGCTTTGAAGCCAATTTGACATAGTGGCCAAACCGTGTAATTAAAACTTCCGGGTCCGTCACGTGATGCACACTGGCCCCAAGACACTTTTTCCCATAGACGTCTGTAAATCAGTGGATAATTTTACAACAACTAGCCAGTATGAACACTTAAATAGCCCTTATTTAAATCATGATGTCCCAAAAGTTGTAAAATGCATAAACAGCCGAATCCGGAGTTATAGAGTGACTGCTATTCATGTGAGTGAGCCTGAGACGGAGCGGCTGGGAGGCGGGGCTAAAGGAAGCGCTAGTGCGCTTGCTCCGAGACCCATGAGACCTAGCGGTTTGGAGGCAGGGTTAAAGGAAAAGCTAGTGCGCTTGCTCTTTGCACACAGCAAACTTAGTAAATTAGTAGTAATTAGTAAATGGAGCCAGACATTATAATTAGTGTGAATGCAGAATTAGCATTAGCGTCTGCTAAAATTGCTCTCGATTTCCACATTTTTCACTCTTCATACATCATTTTCACATCAGCACGTAGACAAACTTGTCCTGGTTCAAATAATATAGCTATTTTATCCATAGGACATACAGTTTTTGAACTGTATGCCTTGAAGCATCAGAAACTCTTTCAACTGTCTCATTGACTGTAATGATATTTTGGCTCCTACCGTCTGGAGCAAAACACAAATTCACTTCCCCGGTCCACACAGCCAATCACAATGCAACGGCACCTCAAACTGGCCCTACTTAACACGTGGTCCATAAACAATAAAAGTAAATAAATATAAATATGAAATAAATTCATAACGGACAATAACCTGGATTTCCTCTGTCTCACTGAAACGTGGCAAAAACCTCTTGACTACTTCTCATTAAACCAAGTCACCCCATCAGAATTCACTTACATCGACAAACCCCATCCAGAAGGCTGGGGAGGTGGTATTGCTGTTATCTACAGAACGGACATTAAAACAACCACCATCTCCATCCCTACTGTTCCCTCTTTCGAACACCTGGTTTTCAAACTCCCACGCCCCTGGTCGCAGCTATCATCTACCGCCCTCCCAAACCAAACCCCTCCTTCCTCTCTCTGACCTTCTGACCCAGCTCTGTGCCATATCACCATCTGTACTCCTCCTAGGAGATTTTAATATTCACATCGACGATCCAACCTGTAAATATGCCACAGAATTTCTGGAAATGCTACACTGCTTCAACTTCTCTCAACACATCAACTTCCCCACATTTCAACCGTGGCCACACCCTGGACTTGGTCTGCTCCACCGGTCTCACCATTCCCCATCTATCCAGCCTCAATCCTCACATCTCTGACCATTTGGCCATCACAATAGACATTGATATCCCCACCCCAAAGCACAAACCCACCATAATTTTCAGAAACCTCAAATCCATCTCTCCCTCAGCTCTCTCAGCCTCCATCACCTGCAAGATGTCTGCCTCCCCTCCACCGCCATCCGATAACCTATCTGCAATAGTGGACTACTACAACGACACTCTCTCCTCCTGTCTCAACCAACAGACTCCCATAAAAACCAAAAAAGTCTCATTCACACACTCAGCTCCCTGGTGGTGAACTCCGCCAAATGAAATCACGAAGACGCCAACTGGAACGACTCTTTTCTCCACCATCAGCACCCTCCTCAAACCCTGTGACAACACCTCCTCATCTTTCACAGCCACACAGTGTAACTCCTTCCTCTCATTTTTGAGTTCTCCCCTGTGACCCCAATGCAACTGTCCACCCTCATGGCCGGAATGAACAACTCCACCTGCACTCTGGACCCTATACCATCCAAACTTATCAAGGACTGCCTCCCTGCCACCTCCCCACTCATCACTGCAATCATTAACTCCTCCCTCAGCTCTGGAGCAGTCCCCCCCTCACTCAAACTGGCTGCTGTCACACCCATTCTCAAAAAACCTGGACTCAACCCTGACATCATGTCCAACTTCCAGCCCATCTCCAATCTCCCCTTTCTATCAAAAATCCTTGAACGTGTTGTCGCCACTCAGCTAAAATCCCACCTCATCTCCAATAACCTCTTTGAACCATTTCAATCTGGCTTCCGTTCTAAACACAGCACTGAAACAGCCCTCCTCAAAATCACCAACGACCTCCTCCTCTCCTCAGACTCTGGTAACCTCAGCATCCTCATCCTCCTCGACCTCTCTGCAGCCTTTGACACCATCAGCCACACCATCCTGCTCTCCCGCCTGGAATCATCTCTCAACATCACAGACACTGCACTCTAATGGCTCAAATCCTACCTCACTAACAGACACCAGTTCATCCACATCAATAACTGCACTTCCTCCACTGCTCCTCTGTCCCAAGGCGTCCCCCAGGGTTCGGTGCTTGGTCCCCTCCTCTTCATCCTCTACATGCTCCCCCTTGGCAAAATCATCCGTCGTCACGGCCTCCAGTTCCACTGCTACGCTGACGACATCCAACTATACATTTCCACAAAAGCCATCACCACCACGACGCACTCTACACTCACCAACTGTCTCACTGAAATTAAATCATGGATGCAAACAAACTATCTCCAACTGAACAGCGATAAATCGGACATACTCATCATTGGCCCCACATCCCGCACCAAAACCACCCACAACTTCAGCCTCACTTTTGGCGACTGCACACTGTATCCCTCCCCACACATCCGCAACCTTGGAGTAATGTTCGACAGCCAGCTAAAATTTGATCATCACATAAACCACATCACCAGGACTGCCTTCAATGCCCATCTCCGCCCCTCACTCTGCTTCTCTGCTGCCGAATCCCTCATCCACGCATTTGTCACATCCAGACTAGACTACATCCTCTACGGCTCATCATCCAAAGTCCTCAATAAACTTCGATATATCCAGAACTCCGCTGCCCCCCTGCTCACCCACACCTGCTCCAGAGACCACATTACCCCTGTCCTCCAAAACCTACACTGGCTCCCTATCACACACCGCATTCAATTCAAAATCCTCCTCCTCACACACAAGGCTCTTAATAACCAGGCCCGCTCCTACCTCACAGACCTGCTCCACCACCACACCCCTTCCTTCAGCCTCCGCTCATCTGAAGCCAACCTCCTCTCCTTGCCTGCGCGGAGCAAGCACCGAACCTGGGGTGACAGAGCCTTTTCCGTCGCTGCCCCCTCCCTCTGGAACTCACTCCCCAAACCCATCAGAGACTGCACTGATCTCTCCACCTTCAAATCCCTGTTAAAAACTCATCTTTTTAAACTGGCTTTTAATGTGTGATCATGTTGTGTCTAGAGCCTGATTTTATGTTGTCTTAGTGTCTTAATGCTGTTTTATTATGTCTTAGTGCTTAATGTAGTTTTTAGAGCTTATCTATTTTATCTTGTACAGTGTCTTTGAGCACTTGTAAAAGCGCTTGATAAATAAAATGTATTATTATTATTATTATTAGTGTGACATGACCAACCCATAATGAGGCTATAATGACAACAGTTCCTGACCGTAGTAGCAGTACACAGAAGTAAAGGTAAAAGTACTAGTAGAACAACCTGTAGTAGAACTAACAGAAGTATTTAGAGCAACAGTGTCAGTAATACCAGAAACAGAAATAACAGTAGAAATATACAGTAGGTGGTAGTTGCAGAAGTATGAACAAAGATGAGGTTTGCCAACACTCAGTACAATACTACAATCAGTATTAACTGTAATAGCAGTAGTAGTTGCAGCAGTTGTAGTCCTATCAGAGCAATTAGTCAGTCTAGGTTGTAAGAGGTAGTTGCTTGGAGGTTTCTATGTTTTTGCCAGGATGTACTTTAGTATATCTATATGGTTGCCTGGATACACTAAGGGGTTGCTAGGGCACTAGGTGGTTGCTAAGGTGCACTACATGCTTGCTTGTGTTTTGTAGGTGGTTGATAGGTTGCTTCCCCTGTTTATATATATCTTACGGTTTCCAGACACCAAAGAAGGCTGGCATATCACACACACCAAAAGGTAAGCTGCAAGTTTTCTCTAATGGCTTATGAATGGGTCAGAGACCTCCCCCACCAGTGGCATCTTTTCATCCAACCCACCTATTCAAACACATGAGCAAAACTGAGAAGAACACCCCCTCACATATGCCCTCCAGATAATATGTGTGTGTGTGTGTGTGTGTGTGTATGTCGTGGGGGTGTGAGGTTAACCTGCTGCGTGCACAAATGCTCCTCTATGCAACTCAGTGTGATGCACAATCCTGAACACGTTATTACAGATTGTAGGCTACAAGCATGCACGGAAACCCTCACGCAGGCTATACCCGCATGGCACGCACACCCTCTTTTTTTGTATCTGAGCATGTCAAAGGAGGTGTAATGGGGACGCAGGTGACAGAGGTGTGAACTCACATGCCGACGTCTCCATAGGTGTTGTAAAATTCCATCTGGGTGCACGCCTGGATCCAGCCCACCACCCATGTCTCATTGCGAGGAATTGGGGGCATCACAATCCGCGCCGAGGCTTTGAAATAGGGCGTCTTGTAGTTCTCCTCAATGACAGTCGGGCAGTGGTCTATGGTGGCGGACAGGTCGTACACCACGATGTTCTCTCGTTTGATGTGTGATTTGTTACAGGCTATGTTCTGGATGCAGCCCATGGCTGTGCAGGTAAAGGTGATGGTCAGGAGCAGCCAAGAGAGCCTGACAGGCCTGGGGAACAGCACTGCTGACTGGGACTCGACCAGTATCAACACTATGAGGCCGTGCATCAGATGAAACTGTAAGGCAAAGGTGGGTGCTACCACGCCGTATAGGCCCAAATCAGAATCAGAATAAGGCTTCAGTAAGATCACAGAGGGATTGAACCTGGATTCCTGGTCTCACTGGACCCAGCTTGTCCCCCCTCCTGTGTCAGCAAGAACCCATCCTGCTGATGTATGAGCACATCAGCCAGCTGCAGGGGCTGGTGCTCTGACCTCTCTGGAGGCTGCAAGCCACAAGAGAAATACCCTGCTGGGATTAATGAAGTATCACATGAATTTTCTGTGTACCCTCTCCTCAAGGATCCGGTCTGTCTGCGCTCCTGCTTGAACCCCTGCCTGTAACCTTTGATCCTCTTCTTTCTTCCCCGAGCTGTCATGTCACAAGAGGCATCGGGGGACCGGAGGACACCGGGGCGCCAGGCAGCGAGGCTTGTTGATGCGGCACTGTACATAAGGTGCTGCTGCTGCCTATATCCCGTGCAGCGGCGTGGGACACCCAGTGAAACAAACAAAACATGGGAGTCCGAGCATCTGGGATGCGAAAAACAGCTTCCTCTTGCAGAGTTAGACGACACAGGCGGGTTATTCCCGATCAAAACGAGGGAGAAAATGAGCTGCAAATAAACTGACCATCAATCTGCTATAGACTGATCAAACAGTGACATTAGGGCTAAAATATAAAATGAGATAAACAGTGTCACAGTAACCGTGTAGGGCAGCGATCGCCGCTCGGCATCCTCGTTTCATGAAAGCTGCATGGCTGTGTGTCGCTGTTCAGCCTGCGTGGTGCTGAAGATGCTGAATGGACCAATGAACGGTAGAGGGAGACTGAAGGCGTAGGAGTGCCCGCGTCTGCACAGTAGTAGCTTTGCGACCTCTTTTCTCCATATTGGAGTAATGCTATCTAATCGCATAAACACAAAGCAGAAAAGGCTCAGATAAGCCCCAACTAGATGGGCTGTAGTTCCTTTTAATGGGGCTGCAAGATAAGAAGCAACAGGTAGTCTTTGCTACATCTCAGGAATGATTTTTGGTAAGTATTTAGCACAGATGTTGTGCTTATAAAACATCACTCCATATAGTATTGTTACATTTTTATAATACACACTATGTAAACGTGAAGTTAGTGACACCAGCGACCACAGTCAAATGCATCCCAGGGGCCAGAGCGGACGACGTTGAATCCTATTTAAAACTGCTGGCTAAGGATAAGCGTAAATATGCTAAGATTGTTATTCACGTCGGCGGTAATGACACCCGATTACGCCAATCGGAGGTCACGAAAATTAATGTTGAGTCAGTGTGTACATATGCAAAGACAATGTCGGACTCCGTAGTTTTCTCTGGACCCCTACCTAATCTTACTAGCGATGACATGTATAGCCGCATGTCATCATTCAACCGCTGGTTGTCCAGGTGGTGTCCAGGTAATGATGTGGGCTTTGTAGATAATTGGCGGACTATCTGGAGAAGACCTGGTCTGATTAGGAGAGATGGCATTCATCCCACTTTGGATGGGGCCGCTCTCATATCTAGAAATCTGGCTGAATTTATTAGTGGCCCAAAGCCATGACAGCTCAGAGTTCAGACCACAGACTTAATACAGTCTGTGGTCCAGACCAGGAGGCAGAGCTGCAGTCCTACACGCTTCTCTGCGCTTCCATTAGAGCAGTTACCCACCCTAAACTTCACAGAGAGGTTGTCTGCCCCCCCACCACTTAAATTATTTAAATCAAAAGTAAACAGAAGAGGAGTTACACATAAAAACCTAATAAAAACTAAAACCACCACTGCAACAGTACAACAAAATAGGAGAATTAAATGTGGACTGTTAAACATCAGATCTCTCTCATCTAAAGCTGTTCTAGTGAACGATCTAATATCAGATCATAATATTGATTTATTCTGTCTTACTGGAACCTGGCTGTGTCAGGATGAATATGTTAGCCTAAATGAATCCACTCCCCCCAGTCACATTAATACTCACATTCCTCGAGGCTCAGGCCGAGGAGGTGGAGTTGCAGCCATCTTCGACTCAAGCCTATTAATCAAAACCAAACCTAAACTAAATTATAACTCGTTCGAAAGCCTTGTTCTTAGTCTTTCACACCCAACCTGGAAAATACTACAGCCAATTCTATTTGTTATAGTGTACTGAGCTCCTGGACCAAATTCTGATTTTTTATCTGAATTCTCAGAGTTCTTATCAGGTTTAGTCCTTAAAACAGATAAAATAATTATTGTAGGTGATTTTAATATTCATGTGGATGTAGAAAATGATAGCCTTAGTGCTGCATTTATCTCATTATTAGACTCAATTGGCTTCTGTCAGAGTGTACATAAACCCACTCACTGTTTTAACCAGACCCTCGACCTTGTTCTTGTCTATGGCATAGAAATTGAACATCTAATAGTCTTTCCACAGAATCCTTTTTTATCAGACCATTATTTAATAACTTTTGAATTCCTATTACGGGACTACACGCCATTAGGCAAACATTCCTACACTAGATGTCTATCTGATGGTGCTGTTGCTAAATTTAAGGAAGTGATACCATCTGCATTTAATTCACTTCCATGTCTCAATGTAACAGATGACTCCTATGTTAACTTTAGTCCCTCCCAAATTGATCATCTTGTTGATAGTGCTGCAGGCTCACTACGAATAACACTCGACTCTATCGCCCCTCTAAAAAAGAAGATAATAAAACAGAGGAGGTTAGCTCCATGGTATAACCCGCAAACCCGCAAACTAAAACAAACATCACGAAAACTTGAAAGGAAATGGTGTTCCACCAATCTGGAAGAATCACGTTTAGCCTGGCAAGATAGTCTTAAAATTTATAGGAAGGCCCTCCGTAATGCTAGAGCAGCCTACTACTCATCATTGATAGAGGAAAATAAGAACAACCCCAGGTTTCTGTTCAGCACTGTAGCCAGACTGACAGAGAGTCACAGCTCTGTTGAGCCATGTATTCCTATAGACCTCCAGTAGTAACAACTTCATGAGCTTCTTTAATGATAAAATTCTAACTATTAGAGACAAAATTCAGCACCTCCTGCCCTC
>VMKM01003789.1:0-28898 GCA_008360985.2 Macquaria ambigua | reverse complement strand
TCCCTGATGGCAGTGACCTCTTTCAGCAGGATAATGCACCCTGCCACTCTGCAAAAATGGTTCAGGAATGGTTTGAGGACCACGACAACGAGTTCAAGGTGTTGACTTGGCCTCCAAATTCACCAGATCTCAATCCAATCGAGCATCTGTGGGATGTGCTGGACAAACAAGTCCGATCCATGGAGGCCCCACCTCACAACTTACAGGACTTAAGGATCTGCTGCTAACGTCTTGGTGCCAGATACCACAGCACACCTTCAGAGGTCTAGTGGAGTCCATGCCTCGATGGGTCAGGCAGGTGGTCATAATGTTATGGCTGATCTGTGTATGTACTATATTACAGTGCATTACTCTCATTGTACAGTGTATGTTCACTACATTTCACAGTTGAGTCTCTATTCTCAGTTTTTATTTTATTCTAGTTTCTATTTCAGTCTGTTTTAGTTGTTGTATATAATTTGGCCTTTTAATTGAATCTGTTTCTCAGATTCATGTTTGGTGATTCATGTGCAGTGTCTGCTGTAACTCTGCAGTTCCCTCTGGGATTAATAAAGTTTCTTTATCTTTATTTAACGATCAATCATCAGCAGTGGAAACAGGAGCCATGTTAGTGACGTGTCTTGCCGTGAAGAATCAGTGAAATACCAACAAATCTGCCATCACACACACACACTAAGACCAGGAGGACACAGTTCAGCCGAATTTCAGCACACCTGTACACCTCTCAGGTCCACTAACTGACCTTCTCACAGCTTAAGACTGTGTTGACAGTGACGTGCAGTCAGCAGATACACCTGTTGTCTCCGCTGTAGAGAAGACTCGGCCGTAGTTTACTGGATCAGTGTCAGCTAAAATTAAATGGCTGTTTTTCAGACTGAAAGCTACTGAATGAGCTGTTGTAGCTGTTACTGAAGGAGGAGTTTCGGGTGTCAGATGATGGTGCAGCCTGAGATGTATGAGAATAAATGAAATGAAATATGAATCTGGGATGAGAAAAGTTAAAAGCTGTGTAAGTTATCTGACTGAGAAGGGGTTTGGCTTCAGCAGCAGGTCTTTACCTTTGAGGCCCAGCTTGGCCTTGGTGTCCAGCAGCGCCTGTTGGACTTGCTGTGGTTGGGTGATGTCCACCTGGAGGAGGGTGAGGCGGGGGGAACAGGTCCTCTGCAGATCTCTGGCTCCGTCTCCTGACAGGTCGAGCACTGTGGCAAACACCTCGAAGCCCAGAGCGTCCAGACGCTTCGCTGTCGCATTCCCAAAACCAGAGTCACATCCTATAGGGACACATGGACGGACTTCTTATCACCCGATTATATCGAACCAAAAACACTTCACTGTCTTAAAACTGCTGTCTCTTCACTGGTGAGGTCACAGACAGACCAAACTCCTATCAATAAAATCATCACACAGGTAAAGGTGATCATTTCTCTGATGTTGCTATATTGCCACCAAATCTCTGCAGCTCCACCCTGTGAGGAGCGGAGATACATCCAGGAGGGAGTCCAACAGCACCATGTTGCCCTGTGTTTAACAGGAGAGGCAGATGTGTGACTGCAATACAAATAAAACTCATTCACACACTCAGCACAGCTACTGTACACAACAGACAAAGCAACTACACCTGAGTACAGAAATAACCAACCAGATGCAAATGAGCATCCGATGTTTGCATAAAATAAACGCATAAAAAAAAGAGATGCAGACTCTGGTTAAGGTCTTAAAACTGTGGTAGCCGATAAAATAATGTCTGCTGAGTGTTTGACAAGAGAGAGTTTACAGTGTAGCAACAGTGTGAGTTTACAGTGTAACAACAGTGTGTTTACAGTGTAACAGAGTGAGTTTAGGATATAATAAAGTGTATAATATGCTGCAGCAGTCATGATCTGCTTTACTGAAGTTTCTGACAAACAGAAAAAATTGATCCATGAACCTTCAATGAACATGAAGCATTATATCCCGTCTGAGCGAGAGCTTCCTGCAGGGCTGGCAGGGAGAGAGAGGCAGACTGGATCAATGTGTTGAAGCTCAATCTGAGGCTCAGATCACACTGATCAGCGTTCACCTGCATTGTCTCAAACAGAGCAGATGTGAGTGTGACATAATCCTCGTCTTCCTGCTGCAGGTCTTCTCGGCTCATCGCTTGGCAGATGTGTTGACAGCTGCAGGTTTGGGCAGAGCTCAGTGATCTGGCATCAGTCCACCGCTGCTGCTCCAGGAGTAATGGAGACAATGAAAGATACCTGGGCTGTAACTGTAATTACACTGTTCAGTTTTATCTACATTTAGTTCTAAAGGCTCGGTTACACCAGTCATTATCATAAACTAATAATTTATCATTTATTATAATTTATCAACTTTTGGCACCATTGAGGCAGTTTCCAAAGACAAAGAGTTAGGCTCTGTAGTACACACACACACACACACACACACACAGACAGACACACACACACACACACACACACATATATATATATACTGTATATACGTATATATAGTCATATCCTGTCACCGCTACACCTACAAAACTGTCAGCAGGCTTCTCACATTTTATAACCTCCATCAGCATTTAAGACAAAGATGGTTTGTTAGAGAGAAACCAGTCAGTGGGTATTTTCTGTGTGAAGCGTTCAAACATCTTGAGCAGGTCGGACCTGCAGGAACAAAAAGCAGACCCCCCCCAGTCCACACGTCCACATATGTTTTCCCAGAAGGCTGCAGAGTCCCTCAGAAACAGGGACCTGTCACGTACCCTGCAGCTCCCCCAGTTTCCTAGAAGTCCCAGCACCTATAAGAACTCGCTGTTCTGTTTGTTCTTTTGTGCGGCGGGTGTCTGAAAGCGCTCTGCTGGCGAGAGTGTGGAGGCGTTGGCACGCTGCTTCACTCCGTGTCCTTGGAGGATTTCCAGAGTCACGTCCCAAGAAGAAAATAGAGTGAACGCTGGCTCCAGAAATAAATACCACCGCTCTACTCCACCTAACAGAAACACAGTCTACAACCTGATTCCTACACACACACACACACACACACACGTTGTGCAAGCTTCTCAGATATATTTCTGAAGTGTGTTTTGTTGCTGAGCAGTTTGACAGGTGATAACAGAGTGTGTGTGTGTGTGTGTATGTGGTGGGGTGGTGGTGGTGGTGGGGGGGAGCTCAGGTTTCATGCTAACAGAAGAAAGGTTCCCTCAAGTGTGACACACCTGGGACACCTGTTTGGACTTTCTTCACATATTTTTTACAATCCTCCAAAACTTGTAAAAGTAAAACATCATTTTATGCAGATTTTTATATTTTACCTGAATACCTGAACAGATCAGTGTTGAATAAAAACACAATCTTGTTGCTCACTGAAACCATGAGCCTGCACACAGTAACAACCTGACCTGTCAGATATCTGGCTGCTCTGGCCTGCACTCACTAGTTGAGCTTGATGTCGCTGTTGGCTGTATGTGTGTATGTGTGTTGTCCTGTATGTTTCTCCTCTGCAGACCGGAGTCAGACTCCTGCTGTGTGTCAATGTACTTGGCCAATAAGGTTGAATGGATATAGGAGTGTGTCAGGAGCTGCCGCTGTTACTGAGAAGAGTGAGTCTTGTTGTTTCCAGCAGTGTGTGTCTGAAAAGAAGTTCTGAAACAAATTGCAGTTTTAGTAAAAGAGATATTTTATTCTGAGATGATTTGTTGATGTTATTGTGCACCTTTGCAGATTTATGGCGGGCTCTGTGAAGTGTTGCAGCGCTCCTCAGACCACACACTGTCCCACATTCCTCATCCTGTCCACTGCTGACTTCTCACAGCAAGCCTCCATATTTGCTCTGAGGGCGCGAGGACTCGAGTTTCATAGAGACGGACAGAGATGGAGTCTGATGAACACTAACTCCAGCCGGTTGTCGGGCCCCTTTAAGGACAGCTGGGGTTTCTCTCTGAAACACGAGCTCACAGGAACATCCCCAGTGTATCCAGACTGTTAAAGCAGGAGATCCATCTCCATAAAGCAGACAGTTTGGGGTTGCAGCAGAACATGTGTCCATATTATCGCCTCTGAGGAGGAGCGGCGTTACGTAATGGGTCTGGAGCTCTGAGGGGCCCCTCAGATAAAAAAATAAACGTGGATCTGTGCAGAGACAGTCGAGCAGTGAGAAATGTAGGAGGTCAAAACTCTGCACACAGCAGCTCAACCTTCACATGCAGAGATTCAACGATTCACAGGTTTACAGACAGCAGAGTGCACTCAGTGCTTAATAATGCCACCAAATTGAATTTTACTCACTGATTGGAAACAGGCCACAAACTGGTGACATGATGCAGCCGGTACTGAGGAGGTCAAAGCAAACGGAGCTTTATTTTAACAGTCAACGGTCAAAAAGGCTGGAAATCACTGCTGTAAACACCAAAAGTCTCAAACACAGAAGCATGTCAAGCCAAATATCATCGCGGGGGAAAAGAAAACCAAATAAAACACAAAGAAAAACATCATTACTGTGTAAAATGTCTGCAAACAGGTTTTTGGCATCAGAGTCTGAGCTGTTTGCATCCTCAAGGAGGTGAACAGGTGAGAGTGGTTTAATATTACCAGCAGGTGTGACTGCTTATTATGGAGTTCAACATAATACGTTAAATTATGAGAGACAATGTCAAGCCTGAAACACATTTTGACTCAGTAATTCCATTATGTTATATTGTTTATCATGAGTAACTTTTTCTTTACCTGACAGAAAACTCTTCCACAAATAATAAAGGAACCATCTGATCCTGAGATAGGGAACTTTATTAAAGCACATGTGAGAATCAATCAGCAGCTGTCTCTGAGGAGGTCGGTGTTAAAGGTTTAACACAACAGTCAGAGAACGTTCCTCTCTGTTTGAGGAGTTCTGCTGTGGTTTGTGCTCGAGGACGAGCACATGAGACGTCACTCACTGTTTTAGAGAGGTGGGAGGAGAGATGTGCTGAGGTTGAAAGCTCAGGATGTCTTGTTCTCCAGCAGTGAGATACACCTGGAAGTCATCACAGTTCCAACAACATCACATTTCATCTTACTGCTGTCACAGGAGAACGTCATCATTTACTCAGGAACCGACTGAGGAATGTAACTGTCAGAGGGACTGATGAGTGGGTCAGACAGAGTTCACAGTTCAGTGTTCCAACTCAGTGTTCCACCTCACAGTGTTCTACTTCACAGTGTTCCACTGCAGTGTTCTATTTCACGGTGTTCTACCTCACAGTGTTCCACCTCACAGTGTCCTCACAGTGTTCCACCTTGTTCTACTTCACAGTGTTCTACTTCACAGTGTTCCACCTCAGTGTTCCACCTCAGAGTGTTCTACCTCACAGTGTTCCACCTCACAGTGTCCTCACAGTGTTCCACCTTGTTCTACTTCACAGTGTTCTACTTCACAGTGTTCCAACTCACAGTGTTCCACCTCAGAGTGTTCCACCTTACAGTGTTCTACCTCAGAGTGTTCCACCTCACAGTCTTCTACCTCACAGTGTATAACATTCCTTGAGAAGGTTTTAGGGGTCCTTGAACACAGATGGAAAAGGAGAAAAGATGTGAAGACAGTCGGGCGACGGCTCAGCAGTCATCAGTCCATTATATCCAGATATCCATATCCAACAGTTTCACTGACTGGAACATTACTGCTGAGTTCACATCTGTAAACTTCACAGCCACAGTTTGATTCACACCTCGCGGGGGGGGGGGTGGTTCATGGTGGACTGAAATATTGAACTGATGATGATCAGAACCCTGTTCTGTTATATAACACACAGTGATGGTGCTTCTTGCTGTGTAATCAGAGGACTCAGTGCTTCAGTCACTCTGAGATCTTCATCCAAGAAGCAGCTACAGTCTGCTATTCTTCATTCAGTGACAAAATTAACTCATCACCACTGATTGGCTCTGAATTTGCATAAAGTTGAACTGAAGATGAATTTTCTGCTGCCTGGGAGAGAGGAGGAGGAGGAGAGGAAGGATAGGAGGAGAGACATTTAAATAAGAAAGAAAGGATAGAAAGGAAGTAAAGAGGGTTGAAATAGTAAACAATAAAAAAGGGTAGGGAAAGAGAATGAGTGAAGAAAGAAAGAAGAGAAAGTTAGAAAAAAGAAATGAAGACGGGATGAAGGAGGTGCAAAAGTAAAAAGAAAGAGGGAAGGAAGGAAGGAAGCAGCAGAGGCGTAAGTAATGACAAGGAAAGAATGACAGAAGAAAGAAAGGAGAAAAGAAGAGAAAGAAGAACAAATGTAGGGAGGGGAGGAGGGAAGTATAAAGGAAGAGACAAAGAGAACAGAGGACAAACAGAACAGAATACAATAGAGTAGAACAGTAATGTTTGAAGACTTTGCTGAAGCAGTTGACTTTCTGTTCTTGTTTCTGTTGGATGAGTGTAGCTGCAGCTGTGTAACTGAACCCTTTGGACCAGAGATCATTCTCCTGGGAATCAGGCCTGAACACCAGCCAGAGATCCTCTCCTTCAACAGATAACTGACTGATATCCAGGAAACTACAAGAAACTACATGTAGGGGAAAACCACTGGAATACGACAACAGCAAAGAGCAGCGAGGGAGGATATGAGCTCTTTTAGAGCCACGCCCACCTCGTCCTGTCTTTCCCAACATTCAGAATTATTTCCCAAACTGTTTTTAGCCATGACCTCCACTTTGGTCCAGACTGAAACATCTCAACAACTGGATTGTGATGAAATGTGTTTCATCATTCATGTTCCCCTGAGGATGAACTGTAAGAACTTTGGTGATCCTCTGACTTTTCCTCTAGTGCCATCTTCAGGTCAACATGTTAATGTAACAACCAAATACTAATCAGCAGTGACTGATGGATCTGTGCCATGGAGGTCATTTCCAGTGGACACAGGAGCTGGGAGAGGCTGTTAGCCGTTAACTTAAAGGACAGGGTCTTATTTATTTCACTTCACTTTAATGACCACATAGCGAAGCTGGTGCCGTTGTGTAACAGCACAGCTCCATCAACATCATCGCACAGACAAGAATCACATCAGATATATAACAATACGCTCACCTCAGCAGCTATATACATATCGACTAGGGGCAACAGACGGCCCAGGAGCCAAGGAGTTCAAGTTCCATGTTGCAGTGGACTGTTTTCGAAAGAGTTTGTCCTGGACGGCACTGACTTATTGCGCCTCCTAGAGGCCAACAGCTGGAACAGGAGGTGATCTGAAATGATCTAATGTGCTCTTTTTAAAGTGATATTTTACTGATGGAAATGGGGTGCCAATGATTTTGGGTGACTTGTTGACAATCTGCTGGAGCTTTGTATGTTTGACTGTGTTAACTACCAGACTGTTACGGATGATGTGACTTTCAATTACTGCAGATTAAAAGCCGAGCCGGAGGCGTTGTCTCACTCTGAAGTCTGTGGTCATTCTAACTACAGGTCATAATAACTTGGCATTTACTACTTCAGTTTCTGAAATTCGGGAAACAACTCAGATAAAAGAACATATAACTGCACAAGACTCCAAAGGCTTTCCAAATAAACTTTAATTGCACAGAAATCATTTCAGACGCTTGTCTCTAAATCTGAGGCCGAGTCCTGCAGGGCAACTAAACAAACTATAGCTGCCGGTTTGTTTACATGTGAGGCTGCTATGTGCACAAGCTAGAGAATCTTCCTGTCATGTTTGTCAGAAATATGTTGTCTTTTAGTCGACAACCTGGACAGCTGCAAACACCTCATCCACACTACACCACCATTATCAATCCCACCTCAAAGTCTGATTGGTTGGTTGCGGGAAGACAGCCGTCACTGAACACAATACCAGACCCGCTGAGGATGAGGGCATAGATTCAGAGGTCTGGAAGCAGACTACCTTAACAGTCCTCTGACAGGATTTTCTGCATCAATCTGACAAAGTTAACACAATTTTATGGCTATAAAGAAGATGAAGAAAAAGAAGACGAAGAAGAAGAATTACTTTATGAATGCCCCTTGGGGGAAATTCAATGTTGTGTATGTATCTCTGTGTAACTACGGAGCTTGAGATGCTGTTATTAAGTTGTCTGACATTAAAAACAAAAGGATCTGATACCATCAGTCATGTGATGGGTTCCTCTGCTCATGCCAATAAAGTTCGTCAGTACAGTCTTCATGTCAGCATCCAGTCCTCGATCATCAGTGGTTTGGAGCGGTTTTCTCCACAGAGCTCCTCCCCTCCCTGACTACGAGTCTACATGCTCTGAGAAGTTTCCTCAACATGCCGGCAGGACGCCAGCCTGCAGCGCTGCCCAGTCAGCGAGCCCTGTGACTTTAACCCTCATCCTTCATGGAATGTACCTCGCACTAGAACAGTTCAATTAGCTTTCTAAGAGGTTTACTGGGGCCTTCTTTTGTCCACCCTCTGCTCTTATTTTCAGAGTGACCCCGCACTGACCTTTTCCAGCTTTCAGCAGAGCCAATTAAGAACGAGCTGCTGATTGAGACCTCGACTCTGGACCAGTTTTAAATCTCCTCTTAGATATCGCCTGTTTTACTGCATCAAAGCCAGCGCTCGCTGGGCCACGAGGGCAGGGCGGCTTCCAGACTGCAGACCTGCAGAAGCTTTTTTTCTTTCCTACTGAAACAGTAGGAAACAAATGCTTGTTGTATGTAATGTGCATGCTGTCTGTACTTTTGTTTATCTGCCTGGGGATAAGAAGCAGTCTATTGTAGGAGGAAATGGAACTGTTGCATAACTCCTCTGTCTCCGGTGTTTGTGGATTTTTGCGTTTCCATACATGCAAAGATGTCAGGCTGCAGCTTGTAAAGGCCACATGCAGAGAGGTGACGTTCAGATACAGTCATGTGCAAGTGTCAGGGACTTTTAACCGTGTTGCCATAACACCAGACGACCTCCTGAAGCGCTCCGGCTCAGTCAACAGACAGCTTAGTCTGCAGTATATGTTGATCTGATTTGGGATTACCCCAGCACGGCACCAAGACTGATGTTTATAACCAGAATTCAAGACGAGTGGGACTGAGTCCACCTTCCTCTGGGTTTATTTACTCCATCACAGGAGCTGAATTGATCTTTTCCAACCTAGCTGTGGGAGGAACCTGGGTAACGCTTTATTTCAAGGGTCCATAATGTCCTATGAAGTTTTCTGGAAAGACCTATGTAATTTGGTACCAATGAGTAAGAGACAGTCTTCAATTGATACACTTCCAATGAATTTATTCCAATAAACTGATAATCAAGAGAGTACTTTTGTTAGTGGTCAGGCTAGCATACAATAAGCATATATGGTATAGCTGAAAAGATTGATTAATCGATTTGTTGACCATTGTCAACAATTTTAATAAGTTATTTTTCAGGCAAAAATGACAAAAATTCTGGGGACTGAGTAGTTAATAAATGTACCTTATAAAGTAAGACTGAACACTTTG
The DNA here is from genome assembly GCA_008360985.2 of Macquaria ambigua. Lineage (NCBI taxonomy): Eukaryota > Metazoa > Chordata > Actinopteri > Centrarchiformes > Percichthyidae > Macquaria > Macquaria ambigua. Next base: position 19,502 of record VMKM01003789.1, on the reverse strand, counting down.
GCAGCTCTCATGATGATGCCACATTAAAGTGCTGCTGTTGGTTGAAAAACTGCATTTGAACTTTAGTATTTAGTTCATGATGGAGAGGATGGAGAATCCTGTTTAGTTAAAATACTATAAGATACTGTACAAAATATTGTGCCAGGGACTGAGAGAGATGGCTGGAACACCACAGAAAATAATACAAATAAAGTCTACTTCAGCCACCTGTGGAGGCAGGGCGCTCAGTGAGATAAATTTGAGCTAAATGCTAACATGTCAGTTTTACTTATATAGCTCAATAGCCTATCACAAATCTTAAATTTGCAATCTGTACAGCATATGATACCCTCTGTCCTGAGAGCCTTGATGCAGATAAGGAAAAACTCCCCCATTCTGATGTTAAGCAGGTGTAATGTTTACCATGTTCACCACCTTAGTTTAGCATGTTAGCATGCTAACATTAGCTAATTAGCAGTAAACACAGAGTGCAGCTGAGGCTGATGGGAATATCATTAGTTCTGCAGGTATTTGGTCATAAACCAAAGTGTTGGACACATTAACATGTTGACCTGATGATGGCGCTAGATGAGAAATTGAATGACAATATGATGCATTTATGTATGAAACCTCCGAGTGGGCAAAAGAGGACTGTCAGTACACCAGGAACGTTAAATATGATTTAAAGTTTAAAGCTGGGGGAGGCAAAATCTGTGCAACCTGTGCAAAACCTTCCGCCTCTCTCTCTGCTGCCTCGTATCACTCCGCTAAGCCCCTCCCACCAAAACCACAACTTTGACCGGCAGCAGAAGGAGTCGGTTCCCCAGTGAAACCGTATCCCTTGTAGGGCTCGCTCTCCACAGCGTGAGCCTCACCGAGACCGCAGTCCCTCCCACCGCGACCTGTTTTCTCAAAGACGCCCCTCTAGCGCTTCGCGGCCGCAGAGCAGAGCGCCCCAGGCTTCAGAGGCAGCTGCAACGCCGCCCAGTAGTGGGAAGAGAGGCTAGTACACCACACACACACCACTGTCCCCCGTCACTGTTTGTCATTAGGCCTCTTTGCCACTTGTCGTTACGAGCGCCATGGCATCGAACATAATGAGCCTGAAGCGCCGTGTGGAGCCGGGACGTGTTGTTTTGTTCTATACACCGCTGCAGGCAAAGGAGGTGTTGGACATTTATCACAAGTTTCAGGATTTTCCGCGACTGAATCAGGTTTTCACCGTCTGAAGGGACGTGCACACACATCTGCTCTTGTAGCTTAGCCAATACGAACGCACTGTCTCTCTGAAATAACCTGTGATTGGCTAAAGTCTCCCGTCACGGGCTAGATTTTCTGAAGCCTGAAAACAGAGGCAAGGGGGGGGGGGTTGAAGTAGAGGTCTGCTCTCAGACCACTTGAATTACAATATGCTGCACGGTTAATATGGCATTTTTGCCCAATGATGCCAAAAGAAAACTGCCTACCCAACCTTTAATATAGAAATGGACAAAGTTGAAACTCTGCTGTGACATTGTGTTCACTCCTTTATTTATCTTTATTGTTTTCCTACATGGGTGCTCACAGTGGCTCCTGAACACCTATGTAATCAGCTATGATTTCTAGAAGTAAATGTAAGGAAGCATAAGTGGGAGTTGAAATTCAGCTTAAGGCTCTGAAAAGGGTCAAGTCTGCCCTGTCTGTCTTTTTTCTGCGTTTATTGTGTGAGTGTGAACAATTCAGTGACATCCGGCTGATATTTGTGTAACCTAAAATTCTTTCCTCCTGATCAAACGAGCGCTCCTTCCTGCGTGGGAGGTGACGGGTTGAGATGTGGACCACACCTTTGTTCAAAGTCTAAGAATGTTTGACACATGAACACTGCTGGAGCTGGTTGAAGAAAGAGAAAAGACAGCAAATACAAGCTCATTAAGACTCATGGGAGCTGTAGTTGTTGAATGCTAACCAAAGAATTGTTATTTTACTTTGTTAATGTGATAATAGTGTTCATATTTTACTGTCCAGTTCAGCAGTAGATACGTGTGTTTCTTAGGCTTTGTTCAGACTGCAGGAAATCAGATCTTTAAGACAGGCTGTCCCCACTGTTATTAGCAAGTGATCAGATCGGATCACCAACATAACTGCATCGGTTGCTGTGGTAACGAGTGTACGCGGAAGCTTGAGAACTGGAGATCCATCATCTCGCCTAACAAACAATCGCACTGTCAAGTTGCGTTGCAGAACAACGCGCTGAGTTTGTCTGGTGCAACGGAGGAGGAGGCTGGTCTACAGCCACCCTGATGCTCCTCCGTCACTCTGGATTTGACTTCGTCGTTGTGTGACAGAATGGAATCGCATTTCAAACCACCTCCAAATGTGGTTTGGATCCAATTTGCAAAAATCGTATTTGATGTGGTTTTTAGCTGTCCAGACTTTCTAAAATCAATCTGGATGCCAAAACATGGATTTAGACTGGAAGTCTGAACAAGGCCCGAGAATGAAAATAGAAAAACTTTAGTGCTGGGAAGTTTAATTCTCATGTTGTGTCTTTTGTACCAGGTCCAGTTTTGTGGGGTTTTGAGTTTTGGGTGTTGTGCACCTTTTAGGCCACAAGAGGGCAGAGCACGCTGACAGGATGTGGTACTGAATGGAAGAAATGCAATTCAGCGACATCCTTTCATTTGATTGAACTGCTGCATTCAGTGGATTCGCTCACATCGTGCAGCTTTAATAAACTGTGGACACTTGGCGTCACATTAGCAGCTGAGCTCAGAGATCCATTGCGACTGACTGTGTTAACATGTTCCTGGCTGGTTAGCATGTTAGCTGTTAGCTAGCCCTCTACAGTAGTTCACCAACTATCCCTGTGAGTAGTCACTACGTCACCAGGACTCTAGAAACACGTATTTCATGAAGACATTTGGATTAATTTCACTGGCCCACTTTCTGGTCTGTCCGGTCCTTAATGAGTACTGAGGCTGACTCTGGTACATGAGTGAATCTGCGAATCCCTGAAGCCCCCAAGTGGTCTTATCGGTATTCTTATTCGGCATACAAGCAGCAGTTTAGCATGTAGGGGAAATGTCGAAGGCAGCGAGTATGAGACGAAGTGCAGGTTGTGGAAAACGTCTCCGAATAGTGAGGTTAAATAAAAGAAGGCAAAACATCTGCAACTATTTTAATAATTGAAAAATGATTTTAGTCCTTTTTCAAGTATGTTTTCAAGTTTGCTGGTTCCAGCTTCTCAAATGTGAGATTTTAATGCTTTCATACGTCACAGTAAACTGAATGTCTGCTGGGGAAGTTATACTTATTACAGTTTTCACTATTTTCTGACACTTTGTAGACCTAACGATTCATTGAAAAAATAATGGGCAGATTAACTGATAATGATAACTGAAAACATCACAGTCACTTGATTGACCTCCATGAAGCCATGATCTCACAGAGCTTAAATTAAAAACAGATTATATCATATTATAGATTTTCGACATTAAACAGCAGGTTATAACACAAGTCAGCAGAGCGTCTGTCCGTCTCCATGGTGACGGCTGTTAGCTGAGGACCAGGTTGGGAAAGTTTCCACTTTAAGTCTTTTTCTGTGCAGATTACATGCGAGTACAGTTACACAGAGGGTGGTGTTATTAAACAGTCCCATTAATCTGCAGCTCTGATTATCTCGTTAACTACTGCACAAAGAGCCCAGAGCCAGCTGGCCACCAGGCAACCAGAATGTGATTAAGTCTGCATGGAGACGGAGCACACACACACACACACACACAACCCTGTACTTCTTTACTTGTGGGGACCTTCATTGACATAATGCATTCCCTAGCCCCTTACCCTGACCTAAACCTGATTCTAACCTAAACCTTAAAACCAGGTCTGACCCAAAGTGAGGACCGGCCAAAACTGTCCTCCCTCCCAAGGTCTAAAACTCAAATTGGTTCTCACAAAGATAGCTGTACAAATACACACACACACACACACACACACACACACAGATCCATAAACTAATCAGTCCTCTTATCAGGCTCATTTCCACGGCACTCTGATAATAGAAACTGGGACAAAAACAGTCAGTAACCTGTGAACACACCGAGCCCTCGCTGCTGAGGTTTTTTACTGTGAAGGGGAATCCCAGACCCCCACCCCCACCCCCTGCAGAAGGCTATTGTTCATAAAGTTTATTCCTCATGAAACACACACACACACACTGGTGGGACCAGATCACCTCCTGATCTGAGCGAGGATACGATGGGTTTTAAAAGGGGCTTCAGTACAGCAAGACCTCGTCTGTGATCATTTACACTCACACAAAAGATTACGAAACTTTTTCTTTTAACCTCTTAAAGCCTGGTTTCCCCCCCTCCTCCAAGTTAAAGTCACATCACATTTACAGATCCTCTGTCTGCTTTATAGGAGCCGACTGAATGTTCAGTTTTAAGGCTGCATCTCTTTTTCTAGATCTCCTTTCTGACACATTTCCCCCAAATAAAAATTCCTGAACAGATTTGGGGTCTTTTGAAACTTTAAACTAAAGTTTTGTGAGTGTGAAGTAGAAGTTTTGACAAAACAACAGGAAGTTTTAATAACTGTGAAGGGCTGAAGATGGATGTTGCTCATGTAAAATAAGCAGATTGACTCTTTTCTTACAACTGCTGCTGATGAAGTTTCACTTGGAAGCTTTTTAAAAAATGTGTTTTGACAAATTTGAGGATTTAGTGTTCAGAAAATTAGCAGGTTTGACTCTTTCACTCCAAAAGACTAAACTTTAATTTCAGGGGTGACTCTGACAGAGGAATTCATAACAGAATCCACACTGACTGCAAACCTTCCTGCATGAGTTAAAACCTCTTAAACTCACAAAGCCAAATAACAAAGACATGAAACATCCAGCTGAAACAACAACTAAAACGCCCAGCTGACTTTCCTTTACCAGAGCTACAGCCTACAATAAAAGTGTTAACAGCTGATTTTGATGGTCTACGAGCCACACACACACACACCTGAGAGAGTGGGAGGAGCTTCTTCTTACCTGTGATGAAGACGGCCTTGCCGTGGGCAGGCAGGGCGGCGGACAGCGGGCTGGTCCTGGCGGAGGAGTAGAGGCAGCAGGCGAGGCCGAGCAGCAGCAGCAGCAGCGCAGCCGGCAGGCAGAACGCCCACAGCCGCTCCACCAGCACCGTGGCCCCCAGCCAGGCCACCAGGGGGGGGGCGGCACTCAGGTGGGACGCCAAAATCTTCTTCATGGCTCCGCCGACAAACACGGTCAGAACACCGAGGTAAATCCAGAAGGGAAGAGTGTAGTCGTCCATCATCAGAGACTGGTTCACCTGATTTACCTGTCTGTCTGATAGTCTCTCTGTCTGTCTGATTTACCTGTCTGTCTGATTTACCTGTCTGTCTGATAGTCTCTCTGTCTGTCTGATTTACCTGTCTGTCTTATTTACCTGTCTGTCTGATAGTCTCTGTCTGTCCCTTCTTTACTCCTGCTTCAAATGAAAAAACACAAGCAAAAGAAATGAATCCACTCAACCGTTTCTGTGCTTTCTTCTCTCAGTCAGTCTGTATGTCTCTCGACCGCTCTCCCTCTCTGCTCTACACACTCTCTGTGTGTGTCGGTGGAGTCGCTGCAAAGCTTGTCCCCTGACTCTCTCTCTCCGTCTCTCTCTCTGAATATATAGAGGAGAGCTGCAGGGGAGGAGGGACTACAGGCTGCAGCCCTGCATCTAATCTGCAGCCCACACACACACACACACACACACACACACACACACACACACACACACACAGACACACACACACAGACACACACATACACACACACACACACAGACACAGACACAGACACACACACACACACACAGACACAGACACACACACACACACACACACAGACACACAGACACAGACACACACATACACACATAGACACAGACACACACATACACACACACACAGACACAGACACACACACACACACACACACACATAGACACAGACACACACACACACACACACACACAGACACACACACACATATATACGAGGTTTTCACTGGACAGTGATTGATTTAATAACAGTAAAGGTTTTTCCAGAGCTTTCAACATCACATGGTCTTCGTCAGCAGTTGGAGTTTCCTCTGTTGTCATGGAGATGGATCTGTTGATTTCACTCCAATCACTGAGGAAGACTGTGTGATCTGCTTGAACACTCAGGAAAAAGCTAGTAAGTGGACTTTGAGTTGGGATTGTTGTATCAGATGACTGAAGTTCACTGATTAACTTTGTTACATAAATCATTGATCTTTTCCAGGTTTTCCTGATCAAATTTCAGTGATCAAAGTGTATTTTTAAGCTTCAGAGATTAATACTGTACAGACAGTAAGTACTGTCCCTGATTGCATCCTGTGTGACAGACTGAAGCTGCTAGCCTGCTGCTAACCTGCTTCTAACATCCTGCTAAACTGCTGCTAGCCTGCTGCTAAACTGCTGCTAGTCTGCTGCTAGCCTGCTGCTAAACTGCTGCTAGTCTGCTGCTAGCCTGCTGCTAAACTGATGCTAGTCTGCTTCTAGCCTGCTGCTAGCCTGCTGCTAAACTGCTGCCAGTCTGCTGCTAGCCTGCGGCTAACCTGCTGGCAGTCTGCTGCTAATCTGCTGGTAGTCTGCTGCTAGCCTGCTGCTAAACTGCTGCTAGCCTGCTACTAACACGATTTGTTCTGCCCATGTGAATATGCGTCTACTTCCTGTCAGAAGTGTCGAAACAATTTACGGCAGTTTACACAGTTTAGGATTTAAATAGAACAATTATATCTTTGGCGTTACTAGTTATGAAATAGAAGATACACATTTTTCTTATTAAAAAATACAAGTTTTTCCTGTTTTGGTAAAGAACGTCTATATTGGTTAGCAACCATCGGTTGTACACTACTTTTCACAATGCACTATGGGATACTTTGAGTATTTAGGCTGTAATAATTCTCACTGTACATTCAGACAGCTCTACAGAATGGTGACTGTATTTCAGATGCAGCCACAAGCAACTCTCACACAACAGGAAACTCTTTGTAGAGATAGTTAGACTTCTCCTGATGAGACAGACTGACAGGAAGTAGCAGCTAGGATAATACAAAAATACCTGGGGGGTCAAAGGTCAAAGGTCAGGAGCCCAGTCAGAGTGGAGGAGGGGAGAAAGATGAAGAAAACTTTATTTAAATACACATAAACATTTTGTTACCATAAACCATCCAGCATCAGTATGGAGAGTTAAATCCTCTATGCTGTTTCTGAATTTACAAACTGAATACGATTTTTTTACATATTTAGCTCAGATGTTTCCTGGAGTTTTCCAGTAAACTTGACGCTGCAGAGGCAGGTCTCTGTTTCTCGGCATGTCTCCGCTTTGAAGGCCAAAAAATAAACCAAAAGACAATAAAAAAGCCGACAGCACGGTGTTCTTTGTTGACATTTATATTCTGGGAAGCAGCAGTGAAAACTCATTTTTCCCCAAACACAATCATTGATAGAGCCGTATGAGTGAATTATTTCATCCCATTCATGTGTGAGGGAAGCCAACAGGAAGTCAACCTCTACTGAGCATGCTCTATGGGCACAACAAACACAGAAGCTAATGGAGACCTTTTCAGGTGATGGGCTCAGTGAGCAACTTTCACAGGAATGAATGAGGAGCCATCTTTGAACGCAGCATCCAGTTCTCTTTAATACATCCATGCTCGTATTGATAAAATACAATTTTCCCAGTAGACCTCCATTATGAAAGAGACGTGTGTAAAACTGTTGACAGGACAACTGCATCACGAGTGATGTCACTTGAGTCAGCGTCGGTTGAAGACTACAAGTTAGAAACGGAAACAGTCTGTTGGTTTGGAGTTAGAAACCTCTGCAGCCTGCTGCTCACCTCTGCTGCACGGAGAAAAGAGGTTTAGGAGCAGAATACAACAACGTTCTTCCATGAGCTTCAGTGTTTTTAAATGTGACTACATTTAGGCCAACAAATCAATCAATCAATCAATCACTCAATCAATCAATAAGGTGTTCATTATTCCCCCACCAGTGCTGGCAGCGTGCAGACCTTCATGTTGGCAAATAAAATCCAGAGACAGTAAAAGACCATTTAAACTTCAGTTTAGTGTTTGGTCATTAGTCAGTGTTTCCCCTCAGCTGCAGGTCTGAGCCTCTCCTCAGTGACTCTGACGTGATGGCGATCAGGATCAGGATCAGGAGCACACAGTGAGTGGCATCACCTGTCTGGCACAATTACCTGTGAACACGCCTGCTGAGCTACTCTAACCCCTTTCCCTTAATCTGAGCAGTGTTTGACACGCATCACGTCCCGCGCAGACAGAGGAGATGCTCCTCACGTGTCCCAGATCAGCTCTACCGATCACACCGTGACCCCAGGCCTCGCCTGGATGTCCCACAACCTGCAGATTAAAGAGAAGAGACACACCACAGGAACTGGAGTGCCATATACCAGACGGCACGCAGACGACACAGATACAAGGCTGTCAGGTCACCTTGGTGACGCTGCATCTGCCTATCATCGTTTCTTTCCGTCTGTTGTCCTGAAGATCAATCCCTGAGGAGCTTTGGAAAACGATGTTTAACAGCTCTGGAGATTTTTCCACAAGTGGAGATTCTAAATGCAGAGCCTGCGGACAAAGTGACAGCACGACTAAACAAACAGCCACATACAGGACACAAATACAACACAAAGGGCATCATTTATCTGCTAACATGTCCATGTAGAGAAAGGTTGGAACATTAAAGTACAACACAGAGACATCTCTGCCCTTACACTCTGGATTTATACATTTGGCACTTTAAAGTTTAAAGTTCAACATTTTGGGAAATATGCTTATTCACCTTTTGTTCAATGAGAAGATTAACACCGCCCTCATATCTGCTGCTAACAGCCAAGAAACAGTCCGGCATATAACCACGAGAAACAAACGTGACGTTAATCAGTGAGCTTTAGAGGGGCTGAGAGGGGGATTGTCTGCCCCTGTTTCCAGTCTTTATGCTAAGCTAAGCTAGCTGTTTCCCCCTGTTTCCAGTCTTCATGCTGAGCTAAGCTAGCTGTATCCCCCTGTTTCCAGTCTTTATGCTAAGCTAAGCTAGCTGTTTCCCCCTGTTTCCAGTCTTCATGCTAAGCTAAGCTAGCTGTTTCCCCCATTTCCAGTCTTTATGCTAAGCTAAACTCCCAGCTAGAATTATTTTGTTCTAAAAATGTTCTGAGAATATTACCATGCAATGATCTAGTAATGTTTTCAGTGGGAAGTTTTTATTTTGTTCCTAGAATGTTCTTCTTAAAGGTAGGATAACGTTCTCTAAAAACATTCTTAAAATGTTTTTGATAACAGTCAGAACATTATGCCCTAACATTCTTCAAATGTTTTCAGCTGCAAGTTTTTTAATGTTCCCAGAATGTTATCAGTTTAGAGTAGGATAATGTGCTTTAAAAACATTATACAAATGTTTTGTGGTACCATTCTTACAATGTATAAACCACTCAGCTAAAACTTCCCAAGTCAAGTCAACATTCTCAAACCCCACATTTCAGTGTGTACCGCTATAGCCTATTTGGAAAAAGTGATTGTGCCTTTAATCTTTAAAACAACAGGAAGAACCGATAAAGTAATATTTGTCTATTTTCTATTTATGTGTTGGTGCACCGCTGCTGAACAACACAGGATAAGCTGCAGGTCAGCCGAAGTTACGTTAGCTAAGCTAACTAGCTACGTAATAACAGGCTACATCACTCACTGCTGTTATCTGGAGTTCTCAGTTGCATATTATTGCAGCAGAGAACGACAACACCTGTTACGCCTGTTGTGGGAATGTTTCCTGCTAGCTGGGCTAGCTGTTTCCCCCTGTTTCCAGTCTTCATGCTAAGCTAAGCTAAGCTAGCTGTTTCCTCCGGTTTCCAGTCTTTATGCTAAGCCAAGCCTGTGTATCCACTTGGAGTAAATACTGTGTTCTCTAGAAACTATTTCAAAAAGATCATTTTTTTTATCATTTTGTAAATTTAGTATCTATGGTGATCAATATGTCACATCACTAATCAATGGCTGTATATAAGAAAACCAGAAATCCCCTGATGAGGGACAGAGAGCTGAAAGCATTCAGTGAATAAAGCAGAGTGTTTTTCTATATTTTTCTCATCAGACTCAAACCATCAACATGTGAGTCCGTCTCTCAGTCCTTTCTAACTTCCTGTCTGTGGCTCTCATTCTTGTCTGACTTCCTGTCTGTGGTTCTCAGCTCTGAGCCCATTGGTTCCTACTGAAGACGTAAATCTTTAAAAACACAAATCTATAGTTTGATGTTTCAAACAGCCGCTCACTGTAGTTTTTATCAAACAAACAGGAGGAAATAGTGACTTTGTTGGGGACTATTTTCAGCGGCGGATGAATCCACATGTGGGTCTCTAGTGAGTATTTGGGGCAGCAGGACGGTGTGTAAATAAACTCCAGTGTGTGTGTTGATGGTGATGAAGGCTCACTGATGTGTTTAATAGTTTTTATTGATCAGACTGTGATACACACACAGTACATGTTAGCAGATACACTCACTGCTGGAACATCAGATTTAATGATGAGAAGAAGAATACAGAATATCAGCAGAGTTAATGCAGGTTCCATTCTTGGGAAAATGACTAAATGAACCAGATGAAGGCAATTTAAAAAACTGGGATCAGGATGTTCTGTGAGCTGTAAGCATAAAATCAGTTTTATCTGTCTTATCTGATGTCCTCGCAGCAGCTGAAAGCTCAGCTGTGTTCAGCGACGAGGTGAAATCATATCACATCACGTTTTCTCTGTTTGACCTTTGAGGACTTTTAGACGTCACTTTTCAAGGTGGAACTTACAGAACTCACCTCAATGACTGAAATTGACATTGGCCGTTCTTGAAACCTGGATTTGTCCGATCTGTCTCAGTGAAGTCAGACTGATATCTCTTTTCTGGAAATCTCATCATTAGTTTAGACTCATTGTGTGAAATGAGACTACAAAGTTTAATCTAATAGTCTCTAAATTGTTAAAAAAACATTGCTTTTCCTCAAAGTGTTTCAGATAATGATAACAGAACACCATCACCTCGCAGGAGAGACTCCACATCACACGTGTTTTCCATCTGCTGTAAAACATGAAAATGGAAAACAAACTGTAAACATTAGAAATGTGTCTGCTGGAGAAAAGACTGCTGGATCTCTTCCACCACAGCAGAGACGAGACGAAGACACATCCAGAGGATTTTTGTGTAAAACGACGTTTCTCCACATTGAGCTGCAGTTTTGAGGCTCCATCGCTGCGTCCAGTCTGCTGCATCAGTTTAGACACCAAAATTCAGTCTGACAGATTTGGGAACTCCACTGGAGCTTAAAATAGAGTTGTGTGGATTTGAACAACAAGAGACTGTGCAAACATTTCTTAGATGGTAATTAGACAGAACTCTGCCCTTATGTAAGGATGCTCCTCTCCTGTCTGTCCCACAGCAGACCTCACGTCCAGACAAACACTTTGGCTCTCTGCTGCCTGGACGAGCTGGGTCTGATTGCAGCTTGTTGTGCCAAACATGCCTCCAGCTCGCTCTGAATAAAAGCAGCCTATTACAGCGCAGCGTCCATGAGCCAAGAGCAGGCTGGCAGCGACAGTCAGCCGGGCCGCTCCAAGAATCCAGTGTGCCGCGTTTTCTGAGAACCACCTAAAACAGACTGCGACACTATTGGCGGTTTGTTCTGGTGCACGTGGTAGCTGCTGCAGAGCTCCAGACCTCAGACACCTCCTGATCCTGATCCTGATTCAGACTGCTGAGGGTGGCCACTCAACTGCTGCTGCTGCTGCTGCTGCTGCTGCAGGTGGAGAAGAAGGTGGAGCTGCTGGGCCCACATTCACCTCCCGGTCCTAACACACGTTCTCTGTTTCTCTGCTGGATTATTAGTGGGTTCCTCTGATTGATCACAGAAGTTGAAATAGTAACTGAACACTAAATCAGTTCAACTTTGTCTCCTGGAAATGCGTTGTAGCTCCGCATCGTGCCTAACAACACCTCTTAGCTGTTCTAAACTCCCTGTAAATCTCTGCCTATTGGGGCTTATTGCTTTTTATTAATCAATCAATTAACCCACTGTGCAGGAGCCCTCACTGGCTTCCCACCATGAACACGTTCAGCTTGTTTCTTCTCTCTCGTCATCTCCCGTTTCTCTTCTCTTTCTTTCTGTATCTCCGTTCACTTGATCTACACTTCCTGTCCTTTTCTTTCTCACACAAAGACAGAACAGTGCAGAACACTGTGACACACTTAAACTGGATTTGGGAACATTAAGCTGAACTGGGACAAAAACCTTACATTACATTTCCAGACTCACTGCTGCAGGCTGGTTGATAGACTACTGTTAGTGTTCATTTAAACATTTCAAATCTTACCTACAACTCACCCCCTCACAAACATCCGGAGGTCCTTTCAGACTCCCTGTCACTCTTCAGTCCTGCATCAAAGCTCCTGAACCTCTCTGACCTCTGAGGTCCGACTCTCAGCTGATAACATGTGATCAGAAAGACTTTAACAGGTTTGAAAAAGCTACATAACACATGATGTGTGTTTGCTATTGTAACTACATCAGTAGTGTTTGGGGAGCTCAGCATGCTAACATCCTCACAATGACAATGCTAACATGCTAATGTTTAGCAAGTATAATGTTCATCTTCTTAGTTTAGCGTGTTAGCATGCTAACATTAGCTAGTTAGCAGTAAACACAGAGTGCAGCTGAGGCTGAAGGGAATGCCATTAGTTCTGCAGGTATTTGGTCATAAACCACAGTGTTGGACACATTAACATGTTGACCTGATGATGGCGCTAGATGAAAAGTCAGAGGATCACCAGAGTTCTTACAGTTCATCCTGAGGGGAACATGAATGATGAACCACATTTCATCACAAACCAGTCAGTCTGGATCAGAGTGGAGGACAGACTGACATTAAGATCCACAGAGCTGCTAACAGGTGAAACATCTAGGTCAAATAGGTTTTTATTTTAACTTGGGGTGCTGGGATCATGTGACCACCTACAGAGCGTGGAGACAAAGCAGTCAGAGCTGCACGCAGGGCCTCCACCTCGGTCTACTTAACAGGACACAGTGAACAACTGAGCTGCAGATTGAGGTCAGTGTGTCACAGATCTCCTCTGCAGAGCTGCTCCACGCCAGCTGCTCACCATGGAGACCTGTGGGGGTTCTTAGAGGAGTGACACCTGAGAGGTGGTCTGGTCCAGCTGATCAGGACCAGACCACCTGAGAGGTGTGCACAGTTCAGAGCGGAGCAGCAGGTCAGAAACCATTCAGTTCTTTCTGAACCAAGTCGTCTCTTATAATCAGTTCTTTGACACGAAGACCTGAGAGCTGAAGTCAACCACAGTTTGAGAGACAATGCCTAAATATGGAGAAACATCTTCACAAGCATTCGGAGGTCCTTTCAGACTCCCCGTCACTGTTCAGTCCTGCATCAAAGCTCCTGAACCTCTCTGACCTCTGAGGTCCGACTCTCAGCTGATAACATGTGATCAGAAAGACTTTAACAGGTTTAATAAAGCTACATAACACATGATGTGTGTTTGGGAGCAGCAACACTGCTACTGTAACTTTCAAAGTCATGTACTGTTTCCAGCACCAAGATTCTTACTTTATTACCACAAAAAGGCTTTGAGTTTGGATTCTGAATTCTTTCAAATCCCTGATCCAGTCGATCTTTGTGTGGTGTGAAAGAGAGAAATCTTTAGGCAAGGCAACTTTATTTGTAGAGCACATTTCATACAGCAATTCAATGAGCTTTACAGGGTAATAAAAATACAGCAAGGTAAAGAGATTTACAGTATAAAAGTGCAGAAATACAGGCAGGTGATACAACAGATTCTAGATTTAGAAGTAAACTAGTATAGTTTAAATAAGTAAGAATAAAAAGATAAAAGAACAGAGACAAATACTCCCACATGTAGATGTACAGTTAAATTAAATTTAAAAAATCAATGGGTGGAGTAGGTGGTGTAAATAGGAGAGTTTTGAGTTAACTGTGGTCAGCGGCGGGACTCGTCTAATATCTGGGAGGTTGATTTAACTCTCGGGAGTCCCACATGTCCTCAGCGTGAAGGAGGTTCACATGGCACGGACGAGTCCGAACCACAGTGACTTCCAGACGAGCAGCAGGGTTTTGAACTGGCTTCTGTGAGTGACTGGTAGCCAGTGTAGGGACTTCAGAACTGGTGTAATGTGGTCGTATTTCCTGGTTTTGTGCTCTGAATCAGTTGGAGCTGCCGAAGAGCATTTTATTAAAGCCCTGTGAACAGACCACTGCAGTAATCCAGTCTACTGGAAACAAAGGCGTGGGAGAACCTTTCTAGGTCTTGCTTGGAGATTGTTCCTCTGATTGTTGCAGTATTTGTAGATGGTAGTTGGCAGACAAAGTGACTGATTTGATGTGACGATTGAAATTTAAATCTGACTCTAAGATAACTTCTGTAAAAGGTAATGCCAGTTTATTCTTTTGTTCAGCTCCAAAGACACACAACAAGATATTTGGTTGGTTCGCTGAGCTCGTCTCCTGGAGCTGCCGTTGTGTATCTGCAGACATCATGTGGCTGAAGCATGAGTGTGTTTTAGCTGGTGTGTGTGTAGCTGACTCATCACAGACACAGACACAGCATTCATCCTCTGATAAACAAACTTTATCTGAACTGAGAGCTGAGACCAGACTTTTCTCCACAAACTCAGCCGTCCGTCCGTCAGTCAGGTGACACCAACATGAGCCGGACTCCTGTCAGGCACTAAAGCTGCATTAATCCTCTGTCTTTAGATATTAGCACTGGACATGATGTATGATGTGGCAGCAGAGGCAGTGCCACTGAGGCACATGTGAATATATTGATCGATAAAAAGCTGTGCAGCGATCAGTAAAAACCACCACCTCCTGACTATTATGTCAGGCTGGTTTCTGAGGATTACGACTGTCAGAGTGATCTGAAGGCAGCACGTCTTTGAGGCTCTGCATTATTTTTACCACAGTGACTGTCATGTTGCTGGCACCAACAGTCCAGCCAATCAGGCAGAAGTGTGGGTGGAGACCTCCGAATGTGTGTAATGAGACGGAGGTGTCTCAAAGATCACAACATGAGAAACACAGCTGGGAGAAGAAGAATTATTAAAAAAGTGATCAGATTCATTTAAACAACCAAGAAAATGAATCACACAGAATCACACACAAGACCAGAGCCCATCACCTGACTGAGCTGCTACCTGTCCACTCAGGTGCTCTCCAGTGTCTGCTCAGACTGAGGCGGTCGCTGCCTGGAGACAAAGAGGCAGATGGAGAGACAGAAGCAGTCAGAGGGAGGAGAACATGTGTTTTTAATATTTTGCCTTTATTCTGCAGCGACAATGGAGCCAGCACAGGTGGACAGGAAGTGAAGACATCTCAACGCAGAAGGCAGCGATCAGAAGTGTCTTCCTGTCGGGTGACAGGAGGGAAACCTGAGCAGGTTCAGGATCCAAATGTCCCCTGAGGGCCAAACTCACAACTCTCCGAGTCTGCCAGAGTTCACTGTGAATGAGTCTGTTTCCACATTTCGTCTTTTATTCAGAACACTGCTGATCACACCTGGATCTTTCAGCTTAAACTAACAAACTGCCTCTTTGTGGGATTTCTATCAGTGTTCTTCTTTTAAAATGTCACTTATCTCTGCGTCTGTTCATTATATATTTCAGGATCATATTAAACTCCACAGTCATTCAGATGGAGACAGTCTGTCTCTCTTCACCACTCGTTCGTTTTGTTCCTCAGAGAAAATTCGGATCATTTCTAAAGAAACTTCATTCACTCGTCCATGAAAACAAATGTGTCCATTCGATGCTTCTTGCTCTGCACTCGCTTCTGTCTATGAACAAAAGACTGTTGTATTGTTGTACAGTATTATTTACTATATTCTTTTATATCCACTACACACCAGGCTAATATACAGTAGTTATGACATATATTTATCTATATATTTTGTCTTTGTTATGTCACTTCTTGTTCTAATCCGTATTCTTTATTGCACAGCAGTGTTTCTGCCTCAGTACTCTACCTGCATCTTATTGACAGACAGATTAAAGCTCTGAATCTTCACCCCGTCAAAGTAAAAGTCACCCTTTGAATCAGCTGGTTTCTTCATAACATAGATCATTCAGGTGAACATGTGAAGGGGGGTCTGCACTCAGTCACAATGCAAAGTCAACTTCCTGCTCGGGCTGAAGAATGCTCTCTTTGTGGAGGTGGAGGTGCTGCGTGTTTGGACTCTCATTAGAGGAAGGTTTGAAAACTAGACTCAGAAGAAGAACAGTCAGCAGCCCGACTGTGTGAGGGTTACAAACCTGAGCAAACATATGTGTTTAACATACAGCAAACACATCATTTAATCTGTTCAGAACTGTGACCAGGATACTAATCAAGATTCAAGATTCAAGATTCAAGATTTCTTTATTTGTCATTTCCCGAGTATTTACATACCCAGAGAAACGAAAAACTGTTCCTCAACTAGTGCAATAAAATAAAATAAAATCAAACATTCAACAAACATTGACAACTTAAATTAGAAAAATGGATGTATAAGAATTAAATATAATAAAATAGCAGCACATTAAAATGGACAGGTAAGAAATCTAAAATCAGATAAATTATATTGTGCTAGGGAGTGGAAGGTGATGGAGATTGTTTAACAGTCTTACAGCTTGTGGAAAGAAGCTGTTGAGCATCCTGCTGGACCTGCAGCGGATGCTCCTGTATCTCTTCCCTGAAGGCAGGAGTAAGAACAAACCCTGAGAGGGGTGATGGGAGTCTTTTAACATGGTGGAGGCTCTGCGGATGCAACGCTGGTGGAAAATCTCCATCAAAAAAGAGAGGGAGGCACCTATGATTTTGCTTGCTGTCTTCACCACTCTGTTTAGCTGCTGTTGTTCGTAGGCTTTACAGTTTCCAAACCAGGATGTGATGTTATAGGTGAGGATGCTTTCAATGGTGCCCCTGTAGAAGGTAATGAGATGTGGGATGGAGAGTCCAGCCTTTCTGAGTCTCCGGAGGGGATGTAGCCGCTGCTGTGCCTTTTTGACAACTGCTGTGGTATTGGTGGTGGATGTCAGGTCGTCAGATAGGTGAACTCCCAGATACCTGATGCTCCTGACCCTCTCCACCGCATCTCCGTCGATTTTCAGTGGTTTGTGGTGCCTGTCACCACCTCTCCTAAAGTCAATTACCATCTCCTTCATTTTTTCCACATTCAATACCAGATTGTGAGATGAACACCATGATGTGAGTTTCTCCACCTCCATCCTGTAAGCAGACTCATCATTCCCACTAATGAGACCCACCACTGTTGTGTCATCAGCAAACTTTAGGATGTAGATATTGCTGTGTGTAGCAGTACAGTCATGGGTGAGCAGATAGAACAGCAGGGGACTCAGCACACAGCCTTGCGGTGAGCCTGTGCTCACTTCAATGGTTCTTGATGTCCTACTGCCCACTCTGACTGTCTGTTGCCGCTGCAAGAGGAAATTAAGAACCCAATTGCAGATGCCGGTGTCGACCTCCAGCAATCTCAGTTTTTCCGTTGTTGTTGTTGTGGGATGATTGTATTAAATGCTGAGATGAAGTCGATGAAAAGTATCCGGGCATAAGTGTTCTTTTCCTCCAGGTGTGACAGGATGAGGTGGAGTGTCGTGGAGACTGCATCCTCTGTGGAGTGGTTGGTTCTGTAAGCAAATTGTAGAGGGTCCAGGTTTGCAGGGATGCACTTTTTAATGTATTGCATGACCAGTCTCTCAAAGCATTTCATTATTATTGGTGTGAGGGCCACAGGGCGATAGTCATTGAGGCAGGCTGGATTTGGCTTTTTTGGGACAGGGACGATGGTGGCACTTTTGAGGCATGTTGGCACTACTGCTTGGCTGAGGGAGACGTTGAAATGTTTGAAATCACCAAGGAGACTCAAGTGTGCCGAGAGGAACTACTTTCTGTTACACCCCATTAAATTGATAATTGCATCCTTTCCTCAAAATTCAGACTTCACGTGTGCTCCTCTGTGTGAATGTCGGGAGAATCACAGCTAAACTTCGAACTTCTGCAGCCTGTGAATCCATAAGTTACACACCTGGCTCAAACTATTTTTACCTGGGGGTCAGTCTGGAAGACGGAGAGTCTTCCAGCAGTAGTGATGCTGACACCTGAAGGCAGCTTCTGAAAGAGCTGCAGCACAGTTACTGTCAGATTTATATCATCAAACTCTGAAGCTGTTACCGTGGGAACATCAGAAATACCAAGCTAACACAGATCCACAGCCCACCATTGGCCCCGTGGAGGCAGACCCCTCAGCCCTCTGTTGACTTTCTGTCGGCCCTCTGTCGACTCTGTTGTCAGACTGTAAACATGAGGATTTAATGGAGATTTGACATAGAAGTAAAATAGATTTCAGGGAGCAGAGGATTGTGGACTACTATCAAACTGGACTACATGTGGCTGCATGTTTAAGTTTAGTAGATTATAACCTTTATTTTAATGACGTTGGACGACGGCATTTTCAACTTCTGAAAGCTTCTGCAGGATCTGCTGGACAGATTTGTTCTTAAAAAATGAAATCTTTTCCAAACATCACAGCAGGTTCACAGGTGAGGAGCCTCCACAGTGATGGACTGAACTTTAAGAAACAGCTGGGGAATGTTTACTGAGACTGAACAGTAAAATATTAGCAGCTGCATTGTTTAGACTGAAGTAACTTCTAGTACTACTAACATCAACATTTTCTAAAGGTTTAGTCATGATGCTTCTGTAAACCCACCCTGACCTTGACTGCTGCTTAGCTTCCTGTTTGTTGTCTGTTCATTTCACGAGGGCTCAAAAACAACTTCGACTTCCTGCAGGTAAGTGAACTTTGAAGGTGATCGTGAAAATGTTTTGTGTTCACTACAAACTCCCACACATTGAGAGAAAACTCTGTGTTCCCTTCCAGGAATCAGTTTAATCTGCAGTGAAAACAAGAGTTCAGAGAGGGGCAGATTAAAGGCCGGGGACAACACGGTTACATAAAGGCCGACTGTGTTCTGGCGCTTGTTGTTGTTGTTTTGGCGGAGGTGTGAATACTACTTCTCATGGTTACTATTCCAAACGTAATGTTCCTGATGGGGAGTTAGTAGGTGAGCTGATAAGCAGCTTTACGGTAGTAGCTCATTGCACAAACGGAGGTGGAGTGTACTAAGATAGTAGACAGCTTTAGCAGGATTGAACCGGACCTTTCCAAACAGCTTGACCTAAACCTCAGTGTTAAGATCGGATAAACTCACGGTGGAAAACAGTTAGATGGTCGCTGTGTCTCACGTTAGCTGGAAACACGAAGTTGCTGCTGCGGGCAGCGAACCCAGCGACAGTCCACATGCTGCATTCATCACCACTGAAGTTCAGGTCTCTCTGCTCCTGCTGGGAACAACACTGCTGTCAGGACGTCCTG
>VMKM01003788.1:0-28913 GCA_008360985.2 Macquaria ambigua | reverse complement strand
AAATTATTGCTTTGTTGTAGACCTAACTGCCCTTTGAAAACATTTATGCTTCTATTCTAATTCTTTCCACCATTAATACTTAAAATATTTTGCTTTTTTCAACAATTTATTACAGTAAAAGCAACAATACTTCTACTTTCAGCAGTGTTTCGCTAATTCATTTCAACATTTCAGATCTCTGCATTTTCAACATTTCTGCTTTTTCAGCAGTGTTTTGCAAATTCATTTCAGCTGTCAGCATTCACACGCATTTTCTTCAGGAAATGCAATTTTTCTAGTTCTTATTTACCATTTCATCTGATTGTTTGTTTCATTCTTTTCTTAATTAAATATACAAAAGACAACGGCTTGTTGAATCTTCATTTTATTTGCTCACTTCTCCAAAGGAAATACACAATTTCCACCACAGTGGATCTAAACTTAACTCTGTTGATGACTATCTTGAAGACTTTTTAGCTGAATACACAGATCTACAGAGAAAGCAAATCACTATGAATGGCAAAGAAATCCATGTGCGCATCAAAGCCTTTGTTTGTGACGCTCCAGCTCGAGCATTCTTAAAATGTAAAAAAGGGCACACTGGATATCACTGTTGTGAAAGATGCACAATTAAGGGAGAGTATAAGATCAAAAGAGTCGTATTCGTGGGAGACTATCCATTAAGAACTGATAGAAATTTCTCTAATGGAGTTTATGTTGATCATCAGATTCAGTGTTTCCCACAGGATTTCATGAGATCCTGGGGGTAGGTCCCCGAACCCTCTAGGGGGGTCCTTGGACATGCCCCCCCGGGAAGAACATTTTTAAAATTTGAAAGTTAAATGCATCAATCTGGTGCACTTTGACAGCAAAATTAAGAAGCTACATCTGTTTAACACAGTTCACAAAATACGCTAGAGCACAGCAAGTTGCTGTTTTTAATGTGAAATGAGCCCAAATTAAAATGCATAACGTTACAGTAATCACCAGCTTGTGCATGAGTAAATAAAAAGCATAACATACTATTGCCGTTCCAAAGAGAAGTGTGCAATCATGTGGAAAAAATATGCAATTTAAAAAACACAATCACAAACAGTAGTGATACTATTTCTAATAAATATAGTGGATGGGGAGTTTTGAAATTTCATACATTAATATCGTTCATAGTAGATTATCAGCGTGTTTTCATGTCAGATTTGGTCGTGGCGGGCGGAGAAAATAGAACAGACGCAGCTCCGCAGCGCAGCGCCTTCTATCTAAACAGCCCAATTGGTTAACATGGGCACCGAAAGGAAGCGGGCACCTCCTGTGTTATTTGCTGGGGGTGGTGTTGGTGACGACCTAGGATTGCTTTCTTCGTTAACAGTTGGAGCTTTTTTAATGAGATACCGGTCCGTCACAGCAGCTAACTTCACTGCAAGATCACCTGGCCTCTGCCAGTCAGGTATCTTAACAGTAGTGTTAACAACAGCGCTGTTAGTGCGAGTGTGTTAGAGATGGAAATGGAAATCTTGGGGGCAAATTTTAGGGGCAAATCAGAGATTTCTTGGGGCATTTTTGCCCTTTGCCCCCGCTAATTTCCAACGCTGGCCTACAAAGGGTGAAGTGCTGCTGACTACTAGCAAGGAGCCTATAAATGAATCGAGACAGTCCGACTGGCTGTAACTGCATCCACTGGAGCCAATAGCAGTGTCCAATATAGAAATATGACCTTTACACTCTATGTCACCAACAAAGATGGTGGGTGAGAACTGATATACATACAAGTAGAATAAGCAATGCGCCATGGAAAGAGGAGACAATCCACATCTTTTACAACTTTACGTATTAGTTTTACAGACAGAAGTGAATGGCTCACATAGACAAACAGGCTCACCGGTTAGCGCCTTTTCTCTACTTTAAGAGGAAAAAACGGCATGTCTCTAGCTCTAACCGTTGCGGAGATATGACAACGGGATTTTTGGGATCGTATACGATCCCATGGGTCTCAGAGGCTTAACGTGGAGTGAGATGATGAAAAAAAAAAATTCGGTTCATTATGAGACTATGGCGGAAGAAATTAAT
Organism: Macquaria ambigua; assembly: GCA_008360985.2. Taxonomy (NCBI): domain Eukaryota; kingdom Metazoa; phylum Chordata; class Actinopteri; order Centrarchiformes; family Percichthyidae; genus Macquaria; species Macquaria ambigua. The sequence continues at coordinate 26,870 of VMKM01003788.1, read as the reverse complement.
CTATGGCAGGCTGCCATACATTAGTTAATGAATGGGAAACACTGAGGTTGGAGTATCCCCTTTACTTAATGTAGGAATAACGTGTCACAGGTTTTCCTCTAGACTATATGCATCTATTGTGTCTTGGAGTTGTGACATAACTGCTGTGCTTTTTTTTTTTAAAAAGAACCACCTGAATGTAGACTGTCACACAGAAAAGTAGGTGAGATTTCAACTCTTCTTGTGTCTTTATCTGGGAAGCTGCCTAGTGAATTTGCTCGCCAACCAAGGCCCTTAGCAGAATTAGATCGGTGGAAAGCCACAGAGCTTAGGCAATTCCTTCTATACACTGGACCTGTAGTGTTGAAAAAGGTGTTGCACAGGAATGTATATGAACACTTTCTCTGCCTAACAGTAGCTGTATCAATCCTTCTGGACTCCTGTGAGAAGAAGCATGCTGCTTACATGGACTATGCTAAACAACTTCTAAGCTATTTTGTATTTTTTTGGTGTATAATGTTCATAACTTGAAACATCTGTCAGATGATTCTAGACATTTTCAGTGTTCTCTCAATGACATATCTGTATTTCCTTTTGAGAATTATCTGCAAATTCTGAAGAAATTAGTGAGAAATGCCAAGAATCCTGTCAGTCAAGTTGCAGAAAGACTTTTTGAACACAAGAGGGCAGAAAGACACACAAAGAAGATGGCAAACAAAAGTTGGCATTTTGTTTCAGTGAAAAAAGAAATGGATATTTCCTCTTGCACAATGAAGACTTTGCCTTTGTAATAGGAAAGCGTGATGATGGCAGTTTGTTATGTGACATCATATCACAAAAAAGCCTGGAAAGCTTTTTTACTGTGCCTTGTGACTCCGAACTTATTAATGTTGTGTTCATCAGAAACTTGGAGAGAGTCTGGAAACATCGCAGGCTTCTTGAAGTTGAAGAAATAAACCGTAATGGGGCTTGTCTACCCTATCAAACAGGATATGTGCTTATGCCTTTATTGCACAGCATGGAGCGAAAAGACTAAAAGAGGGTAATTACTAATAATACTAGTCTAAAATGCATTTTGAGTTCACAAGTTTTTTCTCATTCAAGAACTTCATTGTGAAATATTTAATTTTTGCTTCACCTTTGAGTATCAACATAGGATTAAAGGGTATATGCAACTTAATGGCTTTGTTTCCCCAAGACTCTACATTGATGTTTTTATCTGGAACCATATGTACCACTTGGTGAAGTTTTTTAGGGCCACAGTCAAATGTTTGGGGGCACAGGGGCACGTAATTTAAGTGTTCAACAATGTTTGTTGTTGCCATATTTTGTAACCTATTGTTACAGCCCACCCTTGCTGGTATTGTTTTTTTGTTTTTTTTTTGGCCAGTGTTTCCACTGTGCTCACACAAATCTCTGGTATTTTAGATGTATTTTACTGTTTTGATATTGATTTTATGGAAGCTGTGCGCCTGTTCATCATAAATTATGGCAATGTTTTCTTCAGCAACAGCGGGTATAAAATCTTTTTATGAATTTGATGCATTTATAGCAGCCATCACAGACCAGTTAATGTCTGAAACATGTAGTTAACTTGGAGTTATCTATATATTTATTTATTTTTAAATTCATGTTTTAATTTATGTCAATATGTTTTGTTTCAGGATGGCTTGAGTTAGGGCAGTGTGGCATGAGAAGAAAAGGCAAGAAGAAGGGACTGTTATGGAGGCTTAGTAGGACCCCATTCGAGGGGGCAGGACAGGGGCAGCAGGGAAGGGGAGAGGTTCAGGGGTTATCCGGGACCAGTGCTGAGTTCAGGCAGGAGGCAAGGCACGGTAGAGATCCAGGCAGGCTGGGGAGCTGGATTGCACGGCGCGTGGAAGGCCAGGCTGGCTGGGCAGGCAGATGGTTCTCAGACAGACAGGCTGGCAGATGGCTAGACGGGATCGCGGGAGACCAGGTACTCAGAAGTCTGTAGCACAGGGAAAACAAGTCGTCAGTAGGCACTTGAGAAAAGACACAAAGAGAAGCTAGAGGCGTAGTTACCATCCTGGTAGACTGAATGATCTGGCGATGAGTGGAGAGCAGGACCCGGTATTTGAAGACTGGAAAGGTGATTGGTGGATCAGCCACAGCTGCTCAGGTGCGAAGTGGAGAACCAATGCCCCGCCCAGCCACACACAAACACACACACACACACACACACACACACACACACACACACACACACACACACACACACACACACACACACACAGGGAAACAGACAAGGGAGAGAGAGGAGAACAGCCTCAACCGTAACAGGGACGGTGCCAGACAGCTGGGTAGACACAGAAAACATGTTAGTGTTCTTGAATCTGTTGAAGAATCTGACAACTGTGACTTCACAAGTTTTTCTTCTTTTTGCTTCCAGTGCACCTTCTTCAGCTTCTGTACTAAGTAATTTGAAGAATGTTTGACAACTGCAAAGTAAAAATAATACCTGTCAATCATTCACTAAGTTATACTTGTGCATTCATTTATTAATCAACCAATTCTTATCTCTTTCAAAAGTAGTTATTAATGCATATCTTGCAGATGTATTGCGATGGAACTGCTGTTAATGGATTTTCATAAACTCCTCCCTTTTTTAAAGTAAACCCCTTAGTAAAGACTTTACTCAAAATCAACATATCTTAAAATCCATTTAGCATATTTTCTTGAATTTTCTGTGCTTTGTAACCGAGAAACTGGTTGGGACTTTATGACCTTATGATTATGCAAATATGCTCAGACCAGATAGGCCACTTCATCTGTAGTGGGTGTAGACATTGATGAATATTTAAGGCCACAACTATTTGGATTTCGGCCGATTAAGTGGCTATCAGCTTTTTCCTGCTCCAAACTATTGTTATTATATCGGTCTTTAAAAATCCACTATCGGTCGACCTCTAGAAAGGATGCATGCATAATTGTACATACCCACTTCTCCCTTCCCACATCTTGTCTTCCTTTCATGCACTACACCAGCAGGGCACAATAATTTTTCTTTTTCTTTCTGGAACAGAATTACTTTTTTGTTAATATTTATCTCTTGAATTAGTTGATAGTGGTGACAGTGAGGTAGAATTTGATGAAGATGTCCAAGGAAATTGTCAGCATCCTAACAGTAATGAAGGTTAGTTCCTCTCCCCCTCTCCCCAGTAACAGGGAGACTATTTGTCATGAGGGGATAGGATATAAAAACAGCAACAAAAAAGTGACAAATAACCTATGTATTGTATTTGCTTTAAAAAATTATCACATAACATCAATTAAGACATTTTGTTAACAGAGCTAGAATTTCCTGCTGTTCCAAGGAAGCTGGAACATCTTCAAGAGAGAGAGTCTCCAGTATGCTCCGAAAATGCAAGCTCGCCATCATCTTCTACTTCATCCAGGCGATCAAGCTCTGGCTCTCCATTTCCACTCATTAAGGGGAAGCAGATTTCAAGAGCACTGGGTTGGCGATCCCCTTCCTCCTCACCTCAGACTACCCTTAGACAAAAAAAGGGTTCTTCAGGTGCTTATGAATTCTTAAATTCAATTTTAGAAATATTTGGCCTTAAAGTGATAGTTTGGGTTCATACCCATATAATGATATACTGTATGCTACTCCACAAATGTAATAGATCTGCCAAGTTTGACCCGTCAGCGCCGTCCCTTTGACGAGAAAGGGCTTCACCGAGAGTGTGTTCCTCCAAAATGAATTAAGTGGATCTGCACCAGCAAACAACACAATTTGCAGCAGAAAAAATGTTTGATGCACCAAAATGCACAACAACACGTGTTGGTTTGGATTTCAATGATGGATTCCAGCCCCCTGCTTGCTAACTGTGGAATTTCTTTTTTTCCTGTATCACTACGCAGTAGCTCACCTCAGCCCTGTGTGTTTGTTTACGCATCTAGTAGGTGAAGCTGTTGTTTAGTGATAACGAAACAAAGTAGTTCCACCAGTTAGCAAACAAGAGGACTAGAACAGAACTTAATGAATCCCAAACCAATGTGTGGTGCATCCTTCAAAACATTTTTTCAGCTTTGGCTTGTCGCTCCAGTCATCGTTTGCAGATCTATATTTACTATATTTTGGAAAAGAATGCTACCACTTTATAGGAGCTGATGGGTCAGACTTTGAGGATCTAGTAAACTTGTACTTGCCTGCAATGCTAATTGGTATTCGAGAAATGGTTTGTCCAAAAATCAGTCCTGAATTTAGCTCAAGCATTTGTCTTAAGCATTAAATTTACTCTCAGATTCTTGGAGCACCCCATCAAATTCAGGAGCCCACCTCAGAAAAGCAGACCAGACCACCTTCCCATGGAGGCCTGTCTCACCAAACAGAACAAAGCAGAAGATCAAGATCACCTGTTCTACGCAAGGGACCAACTCCATCAACACAGAAACAACGCTTCCCGTACCCAATGCCAGAAGCAAGTAAGTAGACTGGTGCCCCACCGTCTTTAGATTTTTGTTTTCGCTTTCTTGAAATCTCTCTTAACTTTTCCTTTCAATTTCTGTGTGATTTCTGTGCGTGCACATGGCCCTTCAGTCTCATGCCCTTTAATGGGGATTGGCGAGGAGTTTACCTATGCTAATTAGGAACAATAATAAAGAGTCGGTCTAGACCTGCTCTACTCGAAAAAGTGCCCTGAGATAACTTTGTTATGATATGGCGCTATATAAATAAAACTGAATTGAATTGAATTGAATTGAACTGGCACAAGCTCTCAATTTACAAGGACTTGGGATTCATCATCTCAATAGCTAGGGGGGGTAAGGATTTGTTCAGTTCTTTTTGGTTGATATGACCTACTTTAATTTCAGAGAGGTACAGTCGCTACACAGGTTGGGTACATGAAGTCAGTTTCATAGTGGATGTTTAAATGCTTTTACCTAGAGAACCTAGAAACCTAGAGAAAAGTAGAACACATTCAGGTCGTCAGCCAGTTGGTGATTCTCCACAGTGTGGGGGGGAATCCTGTAATTGGTGATGTCCTTCAGGCCTCTCCACACTAACGCCGGGTTGTTGGCTGAAAACCTGTTTTTCAGCTTTTCAGTGTAGCTCCTCTTTGCTACTCTGACCTCCTTCATCAGTGTGTTTCTGGCTTGGCTGTACAGGATTGTGTCCCCTCTGTAGGCCTCCTTCTTGGCCTGACGAAGCTGCCTTAGTTTTAAACCAGGGTTTATTGTTGTATGTGCAGAAGGTTTTAGTTGGCACACACATTTCCTCACAAAAACTGATGTAAGCTGTCGCAGTGTCTGAAAGTTCATCCAGGTCTGTAGCTGCAGCCTCAAAAATACTCCAATCAATGTAGTCAGAGCAGGATTGTAATACAGGCTTTGCCTCGTTGGTCCATCTTCTCACGGTCTTGACCACAGGCTTAGCCAATTTTAGTTTCTGCCTGTAGGTCGGGAGAAGATGAACCAGACAGTGATCAGAGAGTCCCAAAACTGCATGGGGAACAGAGCGATAGGCGTCCTTTAATGTGGTGTAGCAATGGTCCAGAATGTTTGTATGACTGGTGGGACACTTAATGTGCTGTCTGTATTTTGGAAGTTCATTGCTGAGGTTTGCTCTGTTAAAATCCCCAAGAACAATGAGCAGGGAGTCTGGATGGTTTTGCTCCACGTTAGTTATCTGGTCAGCCAAGTGTTGTAACGCTTCACTAACAGGTGGGATGTAAACACCGACCAGAATAAATAAGGAAAACTCCCGCAGTGAATAAAAGGGTTTACAGTTTATGAAAAAGGTCTGTAAGTGAGGACTGCATGATTTCCTTAAGACTGTGACATCTGTACAGCAACCTTCGTGTATGTAAAAGCAGATTCCGCCTCCCCTCATTTTCACCATTAGCTCCGTTACATGGTCCACTCGGAGAGGTTGAAAGCCCGGTAGAGGGAGTGTGCTATCCGGGATGTGTTCACCAAGCCAGGTTTCAGTGAAGTGTGGTAGAAAAAATCCCAAAGATGGGCCAGATGTCTTCAGGATTTCCACCACACTATAAGTACACTTCAATACTCAAAAATAATTCAACTGAGTCAAAAGAGTTCAAATATGAATAGAGTTTACTGACAAATCAACAAGTACAGCAAACCCGAGTTAGTTCATGGAGCAACCAACAGTCAAGCATACAAGCACACACAAACCTGAGTCAGTCCATGAAGTAACTGACAATCCAATGCACACATCTTCTTTTATAGCCATTTTCACCCCTCCTTCTGTGGGCTCAAAGTTGTATAACCACCTGCTGACCTTGGCCTAATTTCTGTGATGTTTTCAAACTGTTCATACTCTTCTTGTTACCCCTCCTTCTGTGCTCCCAACAGTATGGTACCACCTCTTGACCTTGAACTGCTATTCCTTACATCTCATGCCAGACACCATTATTTTTCTTTTAACCAATTTCTCTTTATTCACAACTTAATGGTGTCATCTTTCTAGATGATTCTGGCAACAAGCCTAACCTAATTGGATCATAATAAATGATCCTGTCAAAGTCCAGGTGAATCCCACATCCCATAGGCCTGACCTCATTGATCATTAGCCAATGGTGTTTATTCATGACTTTGTCTGTTTGTTTGTTTTTAAATCATACTGCTGGAGCTCTCTGTGTTTTTCATAACATCCTTTCTCTGCTATTCGTGCTTATTAGTTCTGTTTCATGTTTCCTGCCTTTCATCTGATTTTGTACACTCCTTAAAGGTCATTGTGTTCTTTTAGCAGGTCAATGTGCTCATTAACATTGTCTGTGTACATACAGCTTGCCTGGCTCTGATGTTATCACCTGGCTATGCACTCTCAGACTTCCAGTGATTCACCATACAGTTATATTCTTATAGATCATGCTACATTGTTAGGCCACACTATTTTTTTGTATCAACTGAGGAACTGCTGTTTTCACTCAAGGACTCTTTCCCACTGTCCTCAGAACAATACTCCTTTGTCTGATACACTCTAACCTCCCACTGTCAGCTGCTGCACTTAATTAAGAATGCAAGACTTCTGTGATTATGCCCACATCCAACAACACATGACTACATCATGATTATGACTGAACCTGACTTTACCTGACAACCTAACCATTATCAATATGACTGACTTTGACTGACTTATACATAATACTGTAATATTGATTATGACCTCTCTGACCTTACCCTGCAATGATTCAATACTGATTCACCATTATACATCAATATTATACCACATTGGGTGAATAAAATTTCCCACAAGAGCTGCTGCTCCTCCGACTAATAGCTTTGTGAAACTTTCCGGTTCGATGAAAATCGGTGAAAAAGTTTGACTAGGGGATAGTCCTCTGTTTGAGTTCCTCCCTGGTGAATGTGACCAGAGAGGGAGAGCAGGAAACTTAACAAATAAACAGATACACAAAAAGTACCAGAGAGTGCAGTACCGAGGCTGCCATCTTGTGTGTTGATGTGTGTTTTTTATGGCAAACTGTTTATTAGATTATCGGTTTCATGTGTGTACAGTTTTTTACCTTAAGAAAATTAAAGACTACATTGTAGTCATTGTCATTGAGAGGAGAAGTGCCTAAACAGGTTTGCTCCATACGGTGGTGTTTCTGTAATTTATATAACATATCTAATGTATATTATTATAAGTCTTGATTAACTCAGAACACTCACATTAAGGTTTTAACTCTTTAATCCAAAAATAACACACACTTTGAGGACAGCCTCAGATACACAACTTTTGAATGAACATGAACACATACTGAGACAACAAATGTTCTTATTTCACATAAAATTAAAATGCTAATTAAGGAGGTGGAGGGAGTCAAATTCGAGTTCGAATCAAGTTGTGTTTGCAGAAAGAATCTGATCATATGGACCACCTGCTTGTTACAGATAAGTAATATCTGTATTTTGGAAGGTATATAGAACATGGCCCAGACATAGTAACCTCCTAAAGTCTGCCAGGCAACCTCACTGTGATGACAAGACTTCAGGAAGTTGCTGCCCCCAGTAGGTTGTAGGCTGATTTTATTACCTTCCGATAGATACATGCTAGCTGTTTCCCCCTGTTTCCAGTTTTTGTGCTAAGCTAAGCTAAGCTAACCAGCTGCTGGATATAGCCTTAAATTTTAAGGCCAGACGTGAGAGTGGTATCGATCTTCTCATTTAACTCAAGGCATAAGAAAATTTCCCCAAAATTTCGAACTATTGTTTTAAGTCTGGATCAGATGTGGTGCATTAGTATCTTTGCAGGTTTTGGAAGCTTTAACACTGATCAAATTGAGGTAAATGTGATCGTCCATAATAGAGTATAACAAATTGCATTTACTGGGGTCATCAGGGCCAGCACATGGGAGAATGCCAGTCTTGGACATTACCTTGGGAACAGGGACAGAAGTGAGAATGCAGTGGTTAGTTATTGCTGTAGCACTGACACCTCTGATATGTGTTTCTGTGAGATGAAGTTAATCTTCTTTTGGGGCTAAGCAAACATTCAGCAGCATATGGTTGTGACAATGACAAACTTATTGTTATAATGTAAAAAGATTTTCATTTTAATAAGATAAATCAGTTTGTTGTTTGTCACTCCGTTACATACTCCATATGTACAGGTAATGATCCCCTTTCTGTCAGGGAACATAGATACTTATTTCAGACACATTGGTGTCCCGGGCCACACCCCACGGTTTACCTATAAAAAAACCTGGGCTCGTGTGGAACACATATCTGGTTATATTGTAACATTTCATATGTACATTACACATTCCATATGTATGTTATTTATTATATGTACTGTACGTTACTTATTCCATATGTTAGTTACACATTGAATATGTATTTTACACATTCCATATATGCCTTAAACATTGCATATGTACATTACACAGTCTGTATGTTACACATTGCATATGTATGGGGTATGTGGGATATTTTATTCACTAGATATTAATATGTTATTGAATTGTATTAATATGTTATTGAATCGTTACAGGTCAGGTCAGAGAAGTCAAGTAAGTCATAATCAATATTACAGTATTACGTATAAGTCAATCATATTAGTAATGGTTAGGTTGTCAGGTAAAGTCAGGTCCAGTCATAATTATGTCATAATCATATGTTGTAGTTGTATGCACAATCATTAAAGTCTTTTTTTTTTTTTTTATCAAGTACAGCTTGTACAGCAAGTACAACACTGAGAAAATAATGTATCAGACAGAGGAAATTATGCCAAGGACAGTGGGAAGGAGTCCTTGAGTGAGAACAAGCAGACCTTCAGTTGACACAATTATCTACTGACCAAGGAGATGACCAAGGAGAAATATGCCAGAATAAGGCCTTCAGTGGACACAATTATTGTGGACACAGTGGAAACATGCAATAAAAAAGAAACAATTGTGTCTAGCCTAAAACAGGTGGAAAACATAATAGAAATGAGGCCAAGGTCAGCTGGTGGTTCTAAACTTTGGGCCCACAGAAGGAGGGCAGAAGATGGCTATAAAAATGAAGATGTGTGCACTTGACTGTTAGTTACTCCATGGACTGACTCGGGTTTGTGTGCACTTGACTGTTGGTTATTCCATGGACTGACTCGGGTTTGCTGTATTTGTTGATTTCTCAGTAAACTCTATTCATATTTGAACTCTTTTGACTCAGTTGAATTATTTTTAGTAAGTATACATATAGTATGGTGAAGATCCTGAAGACATCTGGCCCATCTTTGGGATTTTCCTCCCACAGGTAACTCTTTAAGACACCCCATGAGGTGACAAACAAACAAGTAACAAATTATAACGTAAGTGGTTAGGTCAAGACCCTGCAAGATTCAAAGGCCAAGCCTGAGAGCTGCTCAAGTCATCTTCAAGATGCAGGACTGACCCAAGTAGAACACATACAGGCCCCGCAAAATGTCAAGGCATGTGAAATGCCTCTTAGGTCAGCAGATGGTGGAGCCATCCTTACTAAGTGTGTATTCGTTGACACAAGATGCCTTGATTACAGTCACCACCCCTTGCAGAGCATGTGCATTATTGCTGTTGTTGCTGATTATGTTAGAGAAGAAGGATTGCCTTTTCTTAGTCAGTTCTAATGGTAAAAAAAATAAATTTGAAGGGTTTTTTTTTCGCCATCTGTGCTCAGCTTTTCGGCATTCCCTTTTCTAGATCATTATGGATTCAGCATTTCTACATGGTGATTTTTGTTTACCAGATAGCTTCCATGAACAGAAGTAATCTAACTGATGTAATGCTTTTGTTGTTGATCTTGTGTGGACTGAGGATTTACTGGCAAACTCAAATAACACACAGAAGTGATCTGATATAGCAAAGTCAGTTGCAACAACATTTTAAACATTAACACCCTCAGTGATGATCAGATTACTGTGTGTCCTTGATTCTGAGTCAATCCAAAGTGTCCAGAAAATTAGTTATTTTGCAGTTCGGTAAATTCATCAGGGAAGTTGGCAGAGTATTTTGGTGGCCTGTAGACAATTAAACTTGAGAGGAACAACTCAGTGGGAGTAAGATACTCAAAGGACATATTCGGCAAATTATAACTGCTTGCACAGTAAAGTATCATCAAATGAAGCTGCAATTCCTCCTAATTCTCTTTCACCTCTGACTGCATCCATGAAGTTAAAATTAGCCTCCAACCTTATAAAATCCAACTTTCTGTTCTCTTTTCTGTCACCAGGAGTCGCAAAGACCCTCTCTCATCATTACTCTATCTGTATCTAGTCCCAAAGTATTATCAATGCTTGTGTCTTAATATATTTCATATTATACAGGGGTCTGCGCTGGATAAATAATCAAAATCAGTTACAGATCTAACTATTAGAACGTGGTCTAACTATTAGAAAAAGGCTAACACACTGCCGCAAGTCATTTAAATATTTAACTGATGTAAAGTTAATTAGACAACTTCTCTGTGAACACTCATTTTAAATGTGGATATATCACACAGCTGCTGTCATTATGTCTGTATTTATGGTAACTTTGTCAGACGATGTAGTACGGAAGCAGAGAAGGGCCGTGCTTGCAATTATTTTTTTATTATTATCTCGAGATAACAAAGCTTGTTTTCTCATGATAACGAGTTAATTTATCTCGTAGTCTTCTCCTTAAATGACAAGGACTGATCTGATGCAATTTCTGCCTGTGTTAGACCTTGAGTGAAGTAGAGTTTGATGCCATGATCAATAACGGGTACTCTATACTCTATATGATTTTCAGCTTAAATCAGTTGCTACAGTTGTCAAGACGCCATCTATGCATGCTGGCATGGCACTCCTAATCTCTGATAAACATTATATGTAAACTATTAAGGGGAAACAACCTTTTGATTTTTCCTGATAACCGGTTGATTATCTCTTTATCTCGAGGTAACAAAGTTTGTTTTTTCAAGATAACGGCATAAAAAAAATAATTGCAAGCACAGCCATTCTCGGCTTCCATAATGTCGTGTTCATAAAATATAGATTTGTTCAGCAGCCATCAACTTGCAGTGATGTGTTGGATAACAGCTATTCTTACTCGCTCTGTTGTCTAACACCAGAAACAGAAAAACAAATAAGATAAGAAATTGTGAATTTGGGTGCATTAAAATATATGGATGGTGATCACAGAGAGCAGGGGGAGACTTAATGGAGGTTTAATGGGCTGAACCGGCTGTGTCTGCCTGCAGTCAGGCTGTGTGGCAGTAAAGTTAAGAAGACATCTGTGATCACTCATTTTTAATGTGAATATATCACACAGCTGTTGTCATTAACCTATATTTAGGTTGAACATCGTACTAATATAAAAAAATAATAATAATAATAAATAATAAATAATAATAATTATTATAAAATAATGATTTGATCACCACCGATTTGATCACCACCGCTTGGAGGACATAAATCAATGATTAAATCAATAGGTTATTTCTTCCTTGTTCGGTTTTCTGACAACAGAAACATGATGTTGTGAATTTGGCTGCATTGAAACACAGTGATGGTGATCACAGACAGCAGGATGGAGAGGACGAAAGTTTAACGGGCTGATGCTCGTTAGAGAACTGGGTTGTCTCTACAGCCTTCTACAGACTTGAGAGAGCAGGGGAGGGTCTTTACATTTTTCTCCTCCTGGATTTATATTTTATTTCAGCTTTCCCTTGTGAGGTTTAATATAAAAAAATCATAATCGAAAGGATTGCTTTTGCGTGCACCACGACTCATAAAGTTCTGCCAGTTTAGAGAACCAGAATAGACGTTGGTCTTTTATAATAACGTTATCTCTCTGTTGTCTGTTTATATTTCAAAACAACGTTTTAAGGTCATATTTATTTATATTTATAAAAATCGAAACCCCAGCACTGCTGACTGAGACATCAAATCTCTATTTTATGATCATGAAGTCTCCTGACAAAATCATCAAAGGTTAATGACAACAGCTGTACTGTGTGATCACTGAGAAATTCAATTCAATTCAGTTTTATTTATATAGCGCCATATCATAACAAAGTTATCTCAGGGCACTTTTTCGTATAAATTCGTAAAAAAAAGTTATCACTGGCCATCAGTGTGTGTCATATATCACAGAAAAGCTGGATCTCCGCTGTGAAAGACAGAAGGTATACACTCTGCATAAAGTGAAGTCATTCCTCAAACCTTCCCCAGACCTTCGTTACAGGCAGCAGGTAACATTACCAAGACAAAACACCGGCTACAGGTGTGAATCGGGTCTCTTTTTCTCTAATTGTGTCGACACACACACACACGGTTTCTCCATTAATAAACAAGGTTTAATATTTCCCTGACTTTGGCATCAGATTTCAGGAATACAGCCTATTTACATTTAAACCAACCATCCTGACTTTGCTTAGTTCAAGGCTCAGTCAGCCAGTCACAGTCTGGACTGTGCACTAATCAGAGAGATGCAAAAGTAGCTGTTAGAGTACAGACAGACAGATACAGTAACACACACAATCACAGCGACAGACGGTCAGTAAAAATAAACAAGCTTTATTTTCTGCATGTAGCCTGGACATTTTAATGGATTGTTTTTGTTATTTCTTGGTAAACTGGTGATTGTTTCGCAGCAACCATCAAACTCTGAGCCACTTCTGGATGGAGAGGCACCATTCTCGTGGTAGGGTGGGACTCTTTTAAGTGCTACTGCTGTATAAGAATGTGAATGTGCATTGCTGAAGAGAGCACACTAATAAAGATAAATATGAGAATATTTAACCAATTAACCATTTTTGCAGAGTATAAAATACTGAGCTATCGCAAGTTACAGTACAGTGTTATCTTTATTCACAGTTTCAACCCTGACCCTTACCTGAGATGCAGACATTTTGTAGTCGGAGGCTTTCTTGAAGGAGGTGTCTGTAAAGATATCAGGCATTGAGATGTTTTCCTCAACAGCCTGCATCTTCAGACACAAGAGGTGACATTCTATGGCTTGTCCGCTCTGCGCCTGTTAGGATGAGACAATTCAATTAGTTTGCAATGTCGATCACCAGATTTTTAAATGCATTGATGTTTTTCAAACATTCCTACATACCTCGGGTCTTTAGCAGAAAAACAAAACGTAGAAAAACGTAGAACGTAGAATTCATATTTCTTGTAAACTTTTTCGAATGTATTATCAACAATAACAAAAAATATATTTATGCCATTAATGATATTTTTACGATAATTTATAGATGTCTAGAAAATGTTTTTCTTTCAGAATTCATTAATATTTATCAGCATAGCCTGTTATACATCATATTTATACTATACTACCTTACACACAGGCTACTGTAACTTCTTATAGACTGACACCTACCAATCCCACATTAGTCAGCACAGTAATCACAAATCACACAAAACAGTTTTTTTTTGTTCATAGCAACAATGAGACAACAGCACCACTACGAGGCCAAATAGGATAACACAACAAACCCACTATCGCTTGCATGCAGAATACCATAAATAAAACATGCAACACTCTTACTAATGATGTTATGTTCGCGAACGATCCAATTATTTTCAACAGCAATTCCTTTCAGCTGTTTGGTACGAACGAAGTGAACCAAGACATACTTGGTGAGAGACGTTCTTTTTATCTTTGTACCCAAATTTCACTGCCTGCCCTAAATCCATTCCTCTTTATGTGAAGCAGCCAGGGCAACTTCATTTACATAACACATTTCATACAGAGGGTAAATTCAAAGTAGTAAATTCGGTGACAAAGCAGTGCGGTGGCCCTGAAGGTCAAAACACAACAACATTTCACAAAACACAACGACATTACAAAACACATCAACATTTCACAAAACACAACAACATTACAAAACACATCAACATTTCACAAAACATAATCAGAATCAGATTTATTGCCAAGTAGGTTTTCACATACAAGGAATTTGCTTTGGTGTATAGGTGCAAGCATATATACAGATATTTAAATAAAGCCACTAAAAGCAAGTACTGTAAAAAAAAATAAGCAAGTCAACAATACAAACATAAAATAGAGAAATTAGCAATAACAAATGTGGAGAAATATAAAATAGAATGAGATCAAATTAGAAAAAAAATAGGGGGGGAGTTTATGGAGGTACTAGAGTCCGTGTCACAGGGGGGTCCCGGGCCTTGTTGATGAGGCCAGTTGCAGACTGGAAGAAACTGTTCTCATGCCGTGAGGTTTTGGTCCTGATGAACTGCAGCCAGGGGAGTGTTTCAAACAGTTTGTGACCAGGATGGGAGGGGTCAGCCACAATCTTTCCTGCACACCTCAGGGTCCTGGCAGCATACAGGTCCTTGAGGGAAGGCAGATTGCAGCCAATCACCTTCTCTGCAGAGCTAATGATACGCTGCAGTCTGCCCTTGTCCTTGGCAGTGGCAGCAGCAAACCACATGGTGATGGAGGAGGTGAAGATGGACTCAATGATGGCGGTGTAGAAGTACACCATCGTTGTCTTTGGCAGGTTGAATTTCTTCAGCTGCCACAGGAAGTACATCCTCTGCTGGGCTTTCTTGGTGAGGAAGCTGATGTTCAGCTTCCACTTGAGGTCCTAGCTGATGATGGTGCCCAGGAAGCGGAAGGACTCCACAGTGCTGACTGGGGAGTCACACAGGGTGATGGGGGCAGGTGGGTCTGCGTTCTTCCTGAAATCCACTACCAACTCCACTGTCTTTAGAGCATTGAGCTCCAGGTTGTTCTGTCTGCACCAAGTCACCAGATGGTCAATCTCCCACCTGTAGGCAGACTCATCCCCACCAGAGATGAGCCCAATGAGGGTGGTGTCGTCCGCAAACTTCAGGAGCTTGACAGATTAATGACTGGAGGTGCAGCTGTTGGTGTACAGGGAGAAGACTAGGGGGGAAAGGACGCAGCCTTGAGGGGAACCGATGCTGATGGTCTGGGAGTCAGAAACGTGCTTCCCCAGCTTCACATGCTGCTTCCTGTCCATCAGGAAGTCTGTGATCCTCCTGCAGGTGGAGTAAGGCACATTCAGTTGAGAGAGCTTGTTCTGCAGCAGAGCTGGGATGATGGTGTTGAAGGCAGAGCTAAAATCCACAAACAGGATCCTGGCATAGGTTCCTGAGGAGTCTAGGTGCCGGAGGATGAAGTGGAGGGCCATGTTTATTGCATTGTCCACAGACCTGTTGGCTCTGTAGGCGAACTGCAGTGGGTCCAGAAGAGGGTCAGTGATGGCTTTCAGGTGGGAAAGCACAAGGCGCTCAAATGACTTAATTACCACAGAGGTCAAGGCCACGGGTCTGTAGTCATTAAGTTCTGTGGTCCTTGGCTTTTTGGGGACGGGGATGATGGTGGAAGTTTTGAAGCAAGCTGGCACACGGCACGTCTCCAGTGAGGTGTTGAAGATGTCTGTGAACACCAGAGACCGCTGATCAGCACAGTGCTTCAGGGTGGATGGAGAGACAGAGTATGGTCTTTAAAAGTCTGTTAACTTCTCTCTAATGGGGGAGGTGGAGATGGTGGGATGGAGCTGGTGGATAGAGTCATGCGGGATGGTGTCAGGACCGTCCCATTGCCCTTCAAAGCGACAGTAAAACTCATTCAGGTCACTGGCCAGGCACAAGTCGTTAATGGAGTGGGGGGCTTTAGGTTTGTAGTTGGTAATCTGCCGGAGCCCCCTCCAGACAGAAGCAGAGTCGTTGGCTGAGTACTGGTGTTGGAGTTTCTCAGAGTACAGTCATTTAGCTTCTCTCACTGCCTTGCTAAACCTGTACTTTGACTCTTTAAACCTGGCCCTGTTAGCTGTGAACCAGGGTTTGTCATTGTTGTAACTCACCCTGGTGCGTTATGGTACACAGCACAAAAGCTGATGTATGATGTCACAGCCTCTGTGAACTCATCCAGACTGTTAGCAGCAGTCCTGAAAACATCCCAGTCAGTATAGTCCAAGCGCGCACGAAGATCCCCCATGGCTTCACTGGTCCACTGCTTTGATGTCCTCGCAACAGGTTTAGAGATTTAGAGAAAAGTTGCAGTGGTGTGATCTGGCCCATCTCAGCTCAACTCAAGCCGGCTGATGGCGCCACCTGCGACTCAGGTTGCCAAGTCGCCAGTGGCTGGTTTTAGAATGTAAGGCATGTCACTTGTTTGAACAGCCAATCAGCTCTTAGCGAAGTCAGCTGGTGATCTCAACCGGCTCGTTTTTTTATGTTTTCGCCATTTATCAATACTAGAAATGCAACTGTAGCAAGTAACTCACTATCACTATCCTCATTCATATTTTAAGACGCTACAAATTATATCCAGCTACAAAAATGCCTGAAAAGCTGGCAGTTAGAACGGAAGTACAGAGAGTTGTTGCTATGGAAATGATACACTGTCACGTAAACTGGCAAGTTTCAGAACGTTGCAGACCGGCACATTGCAAGTAGAAATAGAACTTTCGGCCCTAATTCCATTTCTCTCCATTGTAGCAATTCATAAGACAGAAGGGAAAATGACAGTGAAGTGAAGGGACAGTCAACGAGAGGGAGAGAGAGAGAGAGCTCTGCAAACTGTAAACAGCTGTTTCTACACACCTCCCCCTGGTGATTTTGAGTGAATATTGTGAATAAATGTAAATAAGTAATGCTTTGTTTGTGTTGACAGTTTAGTTTTAACAAGCTTGAGTCGAGCTGAGATCATACCACTGCAACTTTTCCCTGCAACGTTCCAAAACAGTTTCTCCGGCTGATCCAATCTAGCACCGCATTGAATAAACTCTGAATTGACTTGGGTTCAGTCCAATCACAAACAAGAAGAGCTGTCCCTCCCTTTCCGTAATCTGACGTCGTGTTTTGTGTAATATTGTTGTGTTTTGTGAAATGTCGTGTTTTGTGTGAAGTTGTCGTGTTTTGTGAAATGTTGTGTTTTGTGAAATGCCGTTGTTTTGTGAAATGTTGTTGTGTTTTGACCTTTAGGGCCACCGTAGCAGAGGGATATGGCGTGTAATGTTTACAATGCAGATCATTGACATTAGGTTTGGCAATACGAGTAATTTAGTGCTGCTAAACATAGTCCACACATGAGAAATGAAATGATATTGGTTACACACACACAAGGAGACAGAGAGCGAGCGAGAGAGAGAGAGAAAGAAAGTTGATCCTGGAAGTGGAGAAGCACCCGGAGTTGTATAACCCACAGCACATAACAACAGCAAAAAAGATCAGTCCTTAGAAAAGTGCAGAGAAGCAGAATCGCATGTTGGCCGGCGCGGAGAAACAGCCAGGCTACTGCTCGCTAGAACTGACATTTTGCGGTGCGCCTCCTGTCTGAACCCGGCGTTACACACCTCGGGTCTCTAACAACCCTCTAAAGAAAAACATTTGAAAAACAATGCTTTTATCATTTTTGACATTTTGACACCAGAACATTGTTAAAGACAAATTGTTTGAGGAATACCAGGGAGTTTAGTGCTTAAGTGCTTCCTACATAGGAGAAAATCAATCAGGACACAGAAACTAGTCAAGAATATACAATAAGGTGGGATAGTATGAAGGGACAACTGTTTATAACAAGCCCTAACAACAGGTGTTGCTGAAAGGCATCTTTGCACTGATAATAAACTGTACCCACTGTGCTGTGAAGGATACTCACCAAGTTAGTGTACCATCTGTGTGCTTTCATAGCTTTCTCCAATAAATCAACCTTCTCCAAGTTCTGTGCAAAACAGGAAGAAGAAAGGAATGTTACAACTTATTACTTGTAGTCGGTTAATGTTTATTGCTGTGCAGCAGCAAGAGGATGATCTAAAGCAGCCTAAGGCAGTAGCTCTGATGTCAACACATTTTTCAAGGCGATCTATAAAAATTACATGATCACCTGTGCCAATTACTGAGCTCAGATCAAGTAGAATTAAAATAGAAAAATCTCCAGCATCAGCTGTAAGGAAAAGATTGTTATTTACTAAAGGCAGTTTCAGCACTATGAAGGGAATGGAAACCTGAAATTTCTGTAAGATATTATGATAATTCATAAAAAGAGATCTATTCTGAGTAGCCAGCTCATTACACAGAGTTACATTAAATAGAGTAACATTAGATAAGAGTTGCATTAGAATTTTCCGTCTTGTCAGACCTGTATTTTGGGGTCATCAAAGGCCTTGGCAAAGGTAGCTGAGGCACTTGTGTTTGCATTGAGGAAATTTAAACGGCCCCGTCTGAACATACGCAAGGAGACCGATTCATATGTTGCACAGCACCGCTGGTACATCCTGACAAAAGAAAAGAGAGAAATGTTTTCATCAAACTCTGTGTAATACAAGCATTTTTATTTATTTATTTTTATTTTATTAGTTTATGGTAAATGTTTTAAAATCCTGAATCTGCTTTGAACTGGCAGGTAGGGAATTCCAGAGGGTTGTGCCTTTAATTGAGAATGCAATTTGTGCAAAGGAAGTCTTACAGTGTCTATTATTCCTTCTGATGTACTTCGGGTGATATGGCAGTATAATGAAGTCTAGTTATGAAAGTGTTAAAAATGGGCAGAGCTAGATGGTGGAGGCATTTAAATGTAAGTGTTAGGATGGAGTAATTAATGAAATTGTCAAAACTGAGAAGATTGTACTTCTTTAAAATATTGCAATGATGGAAACTTAGTGGTTTCTTGTCCAGAACTGTGATAGCTTAGTTGTAAAGGGATGTTAGTGGTTTAATGGCAGAGGCTGGTGCCTGAGACCAAGAGGTTATGCAGTATGAGAGATGAGAAAAAATTATTGCATGCATAAATGTTAGAGCTGTATTAAATTGTAAGCAGTGTCTGATTTGCCTAATGGTTTGAAGATTGGCCCTAACAGTTCTACTTAACTTTTGTGTGTGTTTGTCAAACATTAGCTTAGAGTCCAAAATAATTCCAAGATACTTAAAATCCTGTACTGTTTCTAGTTCATTGTCTTTCATCCTCACTTTTAACATGATTGTGATTGACTTTAATCCTAACCCCATTCAGATTTAGAATGACCAATGGTGACCTATTGACTCCTGTTTTGTAAATAAGAATTAAACAATGTTTTTGCTTGAGAAATTAAATTGAGTTAATTTGGATAGCAGGATGTCATAATTGATAGTATCAAATGCTTTTATGAGGTCTAAAAATACTGTACCAACTACACTCCCCCTATCCAGAAAGCTTTTGATATTTTCAATAAGATAGTACTTAGCTAGTTCCATTGAATGGTTCGGTCTGAAACCAAATTGATTTGGATATTATCTTCCAAGTATGTCATTAATTGTGCTACAAACTTTTCTAAGACTTGAGAAAACTGAGTATGGAAATTGGCCTGTAATTTGTAGCCAGGTTAGCTGAACCTGACTTGAAAATGTTAAGCAGAGCTGTTTTCCAGTGATCAGGGAACCTTTCTGTAGCTATAGACAAGTTTATGAGTTTGGTTAATGTTTCTGCAAGAGTAGATGAGTGTCTTTTCAGGAATACTGTGTCTAGATTAAAGATATCTTTAGCATGTGAATTAGACAGATTGGTAATGATTTTATGTACTGTGTCCTGATTGGTCATTTTGATATAGAAAAAGCTATCTGAGTCTGTTGTAGTATCATTCCCTAGTCAATCTGGCTGAAAATTTCTAACAAGGTCATCTACACAGTCGATAAAAAATCATTAAAACCATCTGCAATTTCTGTAAGCTCTATAGTTGTGGTATTCTCAATCTTAAACTCTTTAAGCGAGCTTTGTTTCTGAGCTTTGGGGTTGACCAAACTGTGTATTTGTTTCCAAGGATTAGAACTATTCCCCTTGGTGTTTCCGCCTTTTTTGCACCTCTATAATAACATTGTGAAAAATAAATTTGACCGGGACACAAGAGACTACGAACAAGGAACAGTCTACAAGTGGAACAGAGTCATGAACCTGCACAAACGGATGCAGAGGAGGAGGCAACGCTACAGACATTTCAGTCCATCTGCATCAACTTCCTCACTCGACATGAGAGTTCTCTACGGGAACCTTTTTTAGAAAGTACCTACCACACACAAGCCCCCCCTCAATCAGGACTAAGAAATGCAGGAGGGGGGAAAAACAATATCAAAATGTCAAAAACCTGTGAAGTAAACCTATTTCTAGCACTTGCATCTCTGCTCTTAATAAAGGACTGTAATTGTCCTGTAAATTTTACTGTAAAAGTCCTACAACCCACTGCTAAGATTTCAACGTGTTTGTCGGTTTACAAAATTTTTTTTGTAACTTGCACCTAATAAAGTTTTTTAAAGACAACCACAGGTGTGACTGTCTCCAATGTGGCTAACCCCCTAGGAACTTATAGGACTGCCTCCTCCAGCGGTACAGACACGGAGGAATACCAGGAAACTCCATGGATCTCGGCCAGACCCGAAACTCCTTTTAGAGGTAAATCGACCTTCATTCCTCCGAAACATAGGAATTTATCTGTCGATACATATTGTAGACTGGTGGAAAGAGATATATCAAACTTGCTAGGAAAAAAGAGACAATATAAAATTAAAGCTGCAAGCAGCAATGAACGGGCCCTCACACATCTGCGTGTAGCATCCGCCGCTTCACGATTGGACGCCGGGCACAGAGATTAACCAGGAGAAACAGGAAGATTCCCAGCGGGCCGGGCTGGTTGTTAGCCCGTGAGGGCCAGTGACGGGGTCGGCAAACACAATTGTATAAATAGATCATTCATCTCAGCGCCCATAGAAAATAAAATAATCAGGATTTTCCCTAGTGCTATAACACTTTGGTGCACCGCCCAAGTGTTTTTCACAGTGTGTCAGTTGAATGAGAAGAAAATACATTGTACTGAGAGTTCTCTATCATGTTTTGCTGTTATCTATGGTCGCGCTGGTTTCTCAGTCCTCTCAACAATATTTAAGAGGACAGTGTGTGTTTGTGTGTGTGTGTCTGACAGGCATAGGTGCCGTAGTCGAGATAGCAGATCGCTAAATCCCTTCACCCATTGGAAAAACTGACCTATGGGATGGCTTTTTATTTGAATTTGATTATATATCTGTGAACCCAAAGAAATCTTCCCCATCACTCTCCTCCTGGAAAATTTCCAATACACGGTTTCTTTGTCTTTGTTCATCTTGTTGTGACTGGTTGATTGCAGTGGGTGGAATCCCTTGATTGGTTGTAGTAGATAGAAACCCTTTAAATTCTTCTTCATTGCTCTCCTCTGCAAATAGTTCCAAGAGGCGTTGACGTTGTTGCTCCTCCACTTCCTCTGCCGTGGGGTAGTAGGGTTTCAGTCTGGAGATGTGAACAGTTTTGCGGCCCTCTCCAGTATCCTCCAGCACAACTTCATTGTTGACTGGACCCTTTTGCTGCACGATCCTGTATGGCCCTTGCCTTTTACGAGCCAGTTTAGCTGCAAATGATTTTTAAGCTTTTGATAGAGGGTGAGCCCGCAGCCACACTTTATCTTTTTCCTCAAATTCCAACTCCTGTCTGTTTTTATCATAATTTCTTTTGTAACAAGGCATACAGGATGAATAAATGACAAAATGTTATATCGGCTGTATCTTTGCTCCATTCTGTCACAATTTTTCCAAAGGTGTCTGACAAACAAGATTCACTTATACACAGGGTGCGCTGTACAATCAGTTCCCAGGATAAAGTATGGGCTTGTACTTTAGCAAAAATGTTTTCCAGTTGTCCGATTTCAACATCTCTGATAAAAGTGTCAGTATGCAGCACTTTAAAACTCTGTTTTAAATGGTCAGTTCCAAAAGATCTTAACTGACAAACATCACATTCCTCTACATAGCTAACAAGTTTTATCCAGTAATTACCCATGTTATTGATCTTTGTCCCAACAGTCCTTCATCACTCAAAGCTGGCCTATTTTCACCACATCCTCCCCAATCAGGTTTTCGTACATCGTGGATAGCATCGTAGATCTTCCTCATTGATTTTAGTTTGTGTAAAAGCGTCTCTGCAACTGTTTTGACTCTGACCTCGTCCACTTGGATGTTGCGCATGCGCAACAGACGTTGAATGGTAGGAATGAATTGGGGGGTCCGGAGTCTTTGTATTAGCCAGTAAAAGTGGGTCGAATAGAAATCATCCTCGAGTACTTCCAAACACTCGTGTTGTCTCTGGCTGGGGTGGTTGGTCAGGCAGCCGTTGCAGGTGTCTTTCCAGTAGTTGCCCAGAGTAATGTTGAGCAGATGGAGCACAGTGGTTTTTACGGCGTTGATAAACATGGAGGACACCCATCCATCGACTTCATCTTCCTCGGGACTTGCTGCTCCCGGAGGCGATGCGGGAGAGGAAGTACGTGTCAGCGGAGGTGAGGGAGAGTCAGGCGCCTGGGACTCCTCAAATCCGTCGTCCTTATCGTCTGAGTCAGAGGAACTGCCGGGGGAACCGTCGGGTGAGTCACGCTCATCCAGAGAGGGTGGATTCAGTGAAGGCTCTGTCAGAGGCTTCTTCACCATCCTCATACGAACGGGCTCGGGACAATCATAAGTCAGCCCGTCATCGTCGGATGAGTCACGCGACGGACGTGGGTCTGGCGAAGGTTCTCGCTCCCAAAAGGTTGTTAGACTGGTCTGGTGCAGGTTCCGTCCGGTACTCTTCATTTTTTTTCCTGTTTGATGTATGGCTGCATCAGGGTGTTTCCGTAGGTTGAGGTTTGACTGTGTCGGACCGTTCCCCAATGGGTACTCCTTATATTATTCCATCAGTGTGGGGCCCTCTGTTGCTGTTACAGATATTGGCTTCAGGGGACGGGTCAGTCTGTGCATTGGCCTTGGCTCCACATTGGCACAAATATCCATATCCAGGAGAGATTTGTTTGTCCTGTTTTACTAATTTCAGGTGATTGTCCCTTTAGTTGTTGAGGTTGGGGCTGTTGAGCCGGTCAAGATAGCAGATCACTACAACAAGTGGGTTCCAGTTTCAAATACCTTGGTGTCATCATAGACTCAAGTCTTTGCTTCAAAAAACAAGTTAAAGTTGGGGTAGGCAAAATCTGTGCAACCTATGCAAAACCTTCCGCCTCTCGCTCTGCTGCCTCATATCACTCCGCTAAGCCCCTCCCACCAAACCCGCAACAGCAGCAGAAGGAGTTGGTTCCCCTGTGAAACCTCATGCTGCATAGAGCTTGGTCTCCATGGCGTGAGCCTCACCAAGACCCTGGGCCCTTTCGCTGTGACTTGTCTTCTCAAAGACCCCCCTCCATATCTTTGCAGCTGCAGGGCAGAGCACCCCAGGCTTCAGAGGCAGCTGTAATGCCATCTAACAGCAGGATGAGAGGCTAGTACACACACATGCCACTGTCCCCCCTCAAAAGTTCTTCCCCACTGTTTGCCATCATGCCTCATTGCCACTCGTCAATATGAGCGCCATGGCATCGAACATAATGAGCAAGAAACTGCGTGTGGAGCCGGGACATGTTTTGGGACACACAGGTTTTGTACTATACGCCACTGTAGGCAAAGGAGGTATTGGAAATCACAAGTTGCAGGATATTCTGCAGGATTTTTCACCACTTAAAATTTAACAATGCCTGTACAATCAGTATATAAAAAAGGTCTCAGGGTTCTGGATCATAAACCTAAAAGCTACCATCACTGTCATAAACTTCCTAGATATGGTCTCCTTAGCTGGGAAAATCTCATTTCACGAAAATTTCACGATTCTTGTTTAATATCCAAAATTCTTAATGGATTAGCACCTCCCCCATTTACCACATTCATCTTTCAGATAAATGTTGGGGATAGATTCATTAGATCAAGAATAAGAGGGGACATAGTTGTTCCAAGGAGGAAAACATCTTTCGCCAAAACAGCTTTTACAATAAGAAGTTCCCAGTTTTGGAACATCCTTCCATTAAATATATACGCTCTTACTGTTCCTTTGCATATAATCTTAAAACTCTCATACCTGGTTACTACATGCTTGCCTTGTCTGTCCTCATTTGCTTTGTCAGCGTCCCTTCTGGTTTTACCCCGTCTTCTGTAATGAAATGTGATTTTATGTTGTCATGTTTTAACTACCTGTGCTGATTGTCTGCTTAACCTTGTTTTGTATTAATTGCCTGCTTTATACATGTCCTACTTTGCATGATGCTCCTGTTCAGCTGATTCATGTTTTGGTTTCTCCTGTTCTAATTTTAAATGTGTTTTATTGGTGTGTTAATTTAAAATGTGGTAATTTAACATCTGGATAAGGGACAATAGAAAAATTAGCCCTTTGGCTAACACTGACACATTTACATTGATGCTGATCACCATGCATTGTCCCTGAAATGAATAAAATAAATAAATAACTCTTTATATATCTCTTGTTGTTTGTATGTGTAGCACTTGAAGCAATTCAGCATATTGATGAAGTTGATGTAGTTGCATGATTCTTGTAATTTGTGGGTTGTATCCACATGGTTACTTACTGTAAGTGCCTTTGGATAAAAGGGTCAGTAAAATAAATTTAATGTAATGCTTCTAGCCTTGCATAAGAGCAACATGTGTTTTTATACATAGTCTAGATACATCTTAGTTGTAGAATATTCTCCTTGTATCAAGATACTATTAGTATCCTTCTGTATGTTCATCTCAGAGTAATCAATTAGTAATCAATGACAAGGGCTTTGCTAGCATTCAAGGGAAATTGCAACATTCATATTCTTTCTCATAGGTTAGGTACATTTAGTTTAGAATATTCCACTTGAATCAGGATAATCTGTGCAACCTAGGCAAAACCTTCCGTCTCTATCACTCCGCTAAGCCCCTCCCACCAAACCCACAACTTCGACAAGCAGCAGAAGGAGTTGGTTCCCTGTGAAACCATATCCCTGGTAGGGCTCACTCTCCATGGCGTGAGCCTCACTGAGACCGCAGTCCCTCCACTTGTCTTCTCAAAGACGCCCCTCCAGCGCTTCGCGGCCGCAGAGCAGAGCACCCCAGTCTTCAGAGGCAGCTGCAACGCCGTCCAGCAGCAGGAAGAGAGGCTAGTACACCGCACACACACACACACCACTGTCCCCCGTCAAGAGTTATTTGCCACTGTTTGTCATTGTGCCTCTTTGCCACTCGTTGTTACGAGCGCCCTGGCATTCAATGAGCCTGAAGCTCCATGTGGAGCCGGGATGTGTTGTTTTGTACTATATGCCGCTGTAGGCAAAGGAGGTATTGGAAATTTATCACAAGTTGCAGAACTTTTGGCCGGATTTTCCCTGTCTGAAGGGACATGTACATGCTTCTGCTCTTGTAGCTTAGCCAATACAAATGCACCGTCTCTCCGAAATAACCTGTGACTTGAATTACAATATGCTGCACGGTTAATATGGCATTTTTTCCCAATGACGCCAAAAGAAAATTGCCTACCCAAACTTTAATCTTCCTCTGGGTTTCTAATATTCTGGTCACTGGGTTTCTATGTAACTCTGTTACAACTAAAAGCTACTCTCACATGTCCATGTGCTGCTTGGCCTCTTCAATGTTTTTCTTTAGCTCAAGCGTGATGTTGATGTTTAGTTTCTGGGGCACGGGCAAAGGCTCAGTGGGAGACTGCATCATTTGTGGCTTTTTCCTGTTTCCACACACAAGAGAAAAGAAATACCAAAAGAAACACCAAAGTCAACATTGACTGTGCTTGATAAAAATAGATAGAAACACTACCCACGTACAGCTAACATACCCAGAGCAAACAAAAGATCTGAAATGACTGGGTCTTAACCATTAACCATCTCCTTAAACAGTTTTACATCAGAGTAACAAGTCCATCAATGAGTAAAAATAAGTAAGGCTATCTAAACAAATATTCAGAGCTTAACCCTCATCCTTTTAACATATTTGACGTAGAAGGACAAGCGACTGGGGTCCCTGGGTGGCTGTGATAACAATAATGCATCAAAACACGTACACCTATAGAATCTCATTTAGTTTTGGTCTACTTACATGTATGCTACAATTAGGTCACACAAGGCCAATACTACTTGACCATCAGAAGCGGCATGAGAGCAATTACAGCCGCACATCCCGTCTTCTCCAATAATTACCTAAAAAAATACAAGAAACACAAACCAAGCATTAGCATTACTAGGGGTGACCCCGAATAGTGGACAATTTGATGATTCGATCTAAGGAGCCTGATTCGACAGCCAATCTCACGATCAAATCGTTGCAGTGGCTGGAAAATGTGGTTATTAAACAGGATCATTCCATTTGGGCTATGTGGGGGTGCTAAATGTATGATTTTACATATAATTGCTTGGTTTCTCCCAATAAATCATGATACATAGCTTTCACATGGCATGCTCTAAAAAGAAAAAAGACAGCGAATCCAGAGCTTTTAATCAATAATGGACAGACTCTCTCTTCTTTCCACAGGCAGTTCAAAACCAGTATCATATCTTCCAAGACGGTGGCAATTATTAAAAACAGCAAAATATCTCTCTCTCTCTCTCTATATATATATATATATATGTATATATAT